>JASVEL010011874.1:0-202115 GCA_032618575.1 Nicotiana noctiflora | reverse complement strand
CTCTTCCCCGAACTTTGTGTAAGTATGAAATGCCTTATGTATCGAACTACCTTTTACACATAACAATTTTTCTTACTTTTAAAATATAATATTAGAATGAGTATAAATTGTAGTACTAAATTTGCAATTTATTTATGGACTGAAAGAAGTCTATAGAGTCTTTGGCTAAACGCTATTGTATAGGACGACGAAATCTAGAGTCCTAGGCTACACTCTTGCCCTTTATTGATAATAAAATAAAATTTCATGGAAGAAAATGTGAAAAATAAAAGTGAAGTAGTATATGTATCAAATTATACCTCGCTGAATATGTTATAGAGGACACAAAATAACCTCTTTAATTACAAAATCATATGCTCCTTTTTTATTTGATGTGATGTTGTTTAATTAAATATGGAGTTTAAGAAATAATTTTCTATTGGATTAATCGTCTAAAACAAGTATAAATATTCGCATGACTATAAATTATCTCACTAAAAGTGAAATGAGAAGCTTAAAAAATTTAAATAAAAAATATATTACTTTTTTGTAGGACAATTAAGAAAAAAGTATTAAAAATTTGAGAGAACAATTTCCAAATATTAGCTCACAGCATGAGTTGTGAGTTCGATAATGAGGTCCAACAAGATAAAATTAAAAGATAACAATATGCACCCTATGAGTTTCTAATTAACAAACTTTTCGATCTTTTTTTATTATTCCTTTTTCTCCTACGGCTTTTATGTAATTATTGGAGAAAAAGGTCAAAATCATACATTTTCTTTGACTTTAGATTCAAAGTCATACATATTCTTTACATGAAGCACTAATAATCCATTAACTTAAACAAAGTGATGCATTTTAGTCAAAATACTAAACACCATTAATTTTTAACATAAATCTAAATCTTGCAAAATATTTGTTCAATTTATTTTTTATTGCTTACTGAAAGAAAGAAAGATGAGACATTTATCTAGATTTAAAAATAGCATATATATATATATATATATATATATATATATATATATATATATATATATATATATATATATATATATATATATATATAAAGTTTATATACTATTTATTTACTATACGTAAAATATACATTTACTAAGATTTGTTAAATATTGTTAATTTTTATTTGCAATGATTGTTGTCTAGATAACCTCAAATATTATTCAGATTTTTTATTAGATGCATAAAAAAAGATTATGTATATTTAACGGTGTTTAAAATTAACTAGTAAACATACATAAAATAAAATAATAAATTTAATGTATCTAAAAAACATTTATTAGATATATTTTATGTATGTTTAGCATCATAATTTATTACTTGATTGAAACTGGTAAAGGGGATAACCAATAATACATAAAAAGTAAAAACAAATCTCATCTACGTTTTACAAACTTGGGAAATGAAAGGAAGCAAATGAATCAAGAAACTAGTTAACTTTCAAGTAAAATGTCCACTCACAATACTTTGCTCTTTCTGGTTATATCATTTTAGCTTTGAGTTCTTTTGCAAAAACACAAAATCTCAGGCTGATAGATGTTTTACAATGAGTAAAAGACAACAACAACAACCCAGTATATTCCCACAAGGTGGGGTCTGGGGAGAGTAATATGTAGATAGGCCTTACCTCTACCCGAGAGGGCAGAGAGACAATGAGTAAAAGAATGAGGCAAAAATAAAAGTTATACAAATTTCTTATTAGATACATAAATTTTTTTTCGTTTATGTATGTTTACTAGTTAATTTTAAATACCGTTAAATATAAACTTTTTTAATGTATCTAATAAAAATCTTAGTATGCAAGAAATGTATATTTGCGTATAGTAAATCTTAGTAAATGTATATTTCACGTATGGTAAATAAATAGTAAATAAACTTTATATATATTTTCTATTTACTATCTAGATAATTCTGTCATGTTTCTTTCTTTCAGTAAGAAGGAAAATAAATGGAACAGATATTTTTTAATATTTTAGATTTATGTTAAAAATTAATGGTGTTTAGTATTATGACTAAAAGTACACCACTTTGTTTAAGTTAATGGACTATTAGTGCTTCATATGAAATAATATGTATGACTTTGAATCTAAAATCAAAGATAATGTATAATTGTGGGCTTTTTCTCTAATTATTGTGTTTAGCGCATTTAACTTAATCCCTAGTTGCTGTCCCCTTTTGCGCTCGAGGTAAAATTTAAGATTACGTTAATATTTCATATTTGGTTATAAGTATTATTAGCAAATATCACTATTTATTTGATATCAAAATTTTTGTATTATCTATCCTATATTGGATATGAAATCATAATCCCAAGATTATAATGTTCCGAACCAAACGACACCTAATAACTGACCTTTAAGGTCAGGTAGATGGTCTTATTCAAGGTTCTTGATTATAACCAACGTGCTAAATTGACAACTTTGAGTGGACATTTCCTTTAATTCACCGAATTAAAACCATCGCTCTATTTTAATGGTTTAGTAGATGTTTACTTTTTTTTTTTAAATCCACTATGCAGTGCCTAAAACTAGTTTTTATATATAAAATCAAACAAAATAAAATATAATTGTCTTGTCACGATGTTTAAAGTACGAAAATAATAAAATTTGCCTAATACATACTACCTATTATCAAGATTAAGCAATGTGTACCTATTACATAGTACCTATTATCACAAAAGGCATTTTTATCTATGTATACCATATATCAAACCTTATTACCTCTCATGTTTAAGGTTTGTGTTTATTACATTTAAGCATACCAATTTTTAATTTACGTATCATAATTCAAATTAAGGCTTTAATTATATTCTCATTTAATGTAGGCGTGCATTTAGGGACAAAATCTTCCAATTAATCACTTTACCCGCCTCAAGTTTGGAAAACTGTAATTTGGGGATAATTATGACTTTTTGAAAAAACTTTATTTTTTCCTTTTCTGAAAAATCTTTCTTTGCCTGTGTGTTCACGTTGTTCTGATCACTTTAATGCAGCAATTAACCATAGAAAAAAGTTCAAATTTTATTTATAAAAATATATTTATACGAGTAGATTATTTAAATTTGAATTTGACTCCACATAAATATCTAGTAAGCACAACTTACCAACCTAGAAACAATAAGGTAGGTAACTAGTTGGAACAGATAGAGTCCATCAAAAAGTTATATACCATCGACATATAAAACTTAGGTTGTGCATATTTGTAACAAACATATAATCTTTGTATAAAATCTATAAAATTACTTTCCTGAACTTTTTGTTGTAGATGAAGGCAAATTTTGCTGTCAAATTTTTTTTTTACATAAGATTGTAGTTTAGTTGTAGTATAAATGTAGTAATTTTGTAGATACTCGTAAAAACAATACAACTTTATACAATACTTAAATTGATTTGTAGTTTATTTGTAGAAATTTTATCTACAAGATGTCTACAAACTGAATATATTGAATTTTAATATCCTAATTCTCATTTCAATTGTAGCATAATTGGCATTTTCTACATATTGTAGACTTGTAGAAGTTTTAGTCTTCCCAATCTACAATTCATCTACAATATATCTACAATTTATCTATAATTTATCTACAATTTATCTACAATTCTACAATTTTGCTACAATTTTTGGAAATATGTCTTCTTCGAGTTTGAATATGAAATTCAGTTAAAACCAAGTCTAATCTTCACCAAAACCCCTCAAAATTGAGATATAAACTCCTAAACATATTCCGAATTATTTACAACAATACCCAATCCAAACAAATAATGATTTTTGAAAACCCAAATTTGAATTCAAAGCTTTCAAACCTTTTAATGGCTATCAATGGTGAAAAATATATGGAAGAACATATTTTTTCAACTTTGAGTTGTTGAAACTCAAAAATTTAAATTGTTCGTTTTTTTTTTTTGAGAATTTGAATTGTAGTTCTAGAAAAAAAGGAAGAGGAAAAACCGTAAAAGAAGAAAAAAAAAGTGAATCAAAAGAAAGAAAAGTGAGAGAGGAACGTAAGAAAAAGAAGGGAGCCAAAAATAAAAGCAAAATAAAAAAGAAAGAAGACTGAGAAGGGGGGGAACGAACAAAAAAATTGAAATAAAGAAAAGAAAGGAGCACAACAAGAAAGAGCAAAGGCTATAAGAGAGAAAGATCAAAACTAAAAAATCAAGTTAACACCAAGATTTTCTCCTTAATTTTTGCTCGTTTTTAGGGAATATTCTGCCCTTTTAATGCCTAATAGTCAAATGGTACAAAATTTGTAGATAAAATGTGGACTAGACGGGTATTTAACAAACTATGCACATTTAGGGTAACAAAGTTTCATATATGATATAAGTAGGTAAAAATCCCATCAAAAAATGACTAATGTTGTAAAATAAAAGCAATGCAGTAAAATGTAAATAAGAAGAGATAGAAAGAAGGGAGAAGAGTTTTGTTCTTTCACTTTGGTGTATTTTTCCATTGCAATTACATGGCCTTTTATAGGCATAAAAAGCAAAGAAGATTGACATAAAATGGGAGATTTAATCTTTCAATTATTCACAACATGGGCATCCAATGTAGTATCCAATGTAGCATCCAATGTACACATTATTCATAATACTCCCCCTTGGATGTCCATGTAACATAATGTGTCTCACTAAGAACTTACAAAAAAAATATTGGGATGTACATAGTTATTTATAATATACATTGCTTGCTGCCTCATTAAAAACCTTACTAAGGAAAACCACATTGGGACAAAACCTTGGTTAAGGAAAAGAGTGCAGCATGTACTTACTCCCCCTGATGAAAAATCACTTAATGTTTCGAAGACGACGCATTCCAATCTTATATATCAACTTTTCAAATATTGAGGTTGGTAATGCCTTAGTGAACAGATCAGCCAAATTATCACTTGAACGAACTTGTTGTACATCTATTTCACCACTCTTCTGAAGATTATGAGTGAAAAAGAATTTTGGTGAAATGTGTTTTGTTCGATCTCCTTTGATATATCCTCCTTTCAATTGAGCTATGCATGCAGCATTGTCTTCATACAATATTGTTGGAATATTCTCTTTCGAAGAAAGACCACATGTTTGCTGAATGTGTTGAGTTATAGATCTTAACCAAACGTATTCTCGACTTGCTTCATGAATGGCTATTATCTCTGCATGATTTGAAGAAGTAGCAACCATAGTTTGTTTTGTCGAACGCCATGATATGGTTGTACCTCCACTTGTAAATAAATAGCCTGTCTGAGATCGACCTTTGTGTGGATCAGACAAATATCCTGCATCTGCATAACCAATCAATGATGGCTTGGATTCATTTGAATAAAATAAACCCATATCAATGGTCCCTTTGAGGTATCTAAATATATGTTTAATACCATTCCAGTGTCTTTGTGTTGGCGAAGTACTAAATCTTGCCAATAAGCTTACCGAGAAAGCTATATCTGGTCGGGAATTATTAGCAAGATACATTAATGCCCCAATTGCACTAAGATATGGTACTTCGGCACCAAGAAGCTCTTCTTCATTTTTATGAGGTCGGAATGGATCTTTCTTTATATCAAGTGATCTCACAACCATCGGGGTACTCAATAGATGTGCTTTATCCATATAGAATCGCTTTAAAATCTTTTCGGTGTATGTTGATTGATGGACAAATATTCCATCTTTCATATACTCAATTTGTAGACCAAGACAAAATTTTGTCTTTCCAAGATCTTTCATTTCAAATTCTTTCTTCAAACAGTCTACTGTTTTTGGAAGCTCCCAGGAGTTCCAATGATATTTAAATCATCAACATATACGGCGATTATAACAAATTCAGATCCAGACCTTTTTATAAAGACACAGGGACAAATTGGATCATTCTTGTACCCTTCTTTCAACAAGTATTCACTCAGACGATTGTACCACATACGACCTGATTGTTTCAATCCGTACAAAGATTTCTGAAGCTTTATTGAACAAGTTTCTTGAAAACCTTTATATGCTTCTGGCACTTTAAATCCCTCAGGTACTTTCATAAAAATTTCGTTGTCTAATGATCCATACAAATAGGCTGTAACAACATCCATTAGATGCATATCAAGTTTTTCTTGCACTGCCATATTTATGAGATACCTGAAGGTGATAGCATCCACTACAGGAGAATATGTCTCCATATAATCAATTCCAGGCCTTTGGGAAAACCCTTGTGCCACAAGTCGTGCTTTATATCTAACGACTTCATTTTTATCATTTCGTTTTCGCACAAAAACCCATTTATACCCTATTGGCTTTATGCCTTCAGGCGTTCGAACTATGGGTCCGAAGACTTCACGTTTTCCAAGTGAAGTTAACTCTGCTTGGATAGCGTCTTTCCATTTTGGCCAATCATTTCTCTGTCTACATTCATTGACAGATTTTGGTTCAAGATCCTCATCTTGTTGCATTATTTAAATAGCAACATTATAAGCAAAAATGTTATCGATAACAATATTATTTCGGTTCCATCTTTTCCCGGTTGAGACGTAACTTATTGATATCTCTTCATTTTTATTATTTTCAGGTACCTGGACCTCCCCCAAGGTCTTATCATTTATTACATCTTGGGGCTCTACTTGAGCCACTACCTCTATGTTATGTTTACTTTGATCACTTGCTCCTTTTCTTCTTCGAGGATTTTTGTCTTTAGAACCGATTGGTCTACCACATTTCAAGCAAGGCTTAGGCTCATTTGCTTTAATTAATTGTCCTTCCGGGATATCAACTCGAATTTGAGCATTAGCAGCTGGAATATATGACTTAGTCACCCTTGGTAGGTTAGTGAATGCATCTAGCAATTGATTTGCAATATTTTGCAAATGAATAATCTTTTGAACCTCTTGTTCACATTGATTTGTTCGAGGATCTAAATGAGACAGTGATAATGCATTCCAATCTATCTTCATTTTCAGCTGCTTATTTTCTCCCCCTAAATGTTGGATATACTGATTCATCAAAATGGCAATCAGAAAATCTTGTCGTAAATAAATCTCCAGTCATTGGCTCTAGATATTTTATAATAGAAGGAGATTCATATCCAACATATATCCCCAACCTTCTTTGGGGACCCATCTTTGTGCGTTGTGGTGGAGCAATTGGAACATATGTCGCACAACCAAAGATCCTAAGATGGGATATATTTGGCTCCTGACCAAAAGCCAACTGCAATGGGGAGACTTTATGATAACTTGTGGGCCTTATCCGCACAAGTGCTGTTGCGTGCAAAATAGCATGACCCCATACTGAAATGGGAAGTTTTGTTCTCATAAGCATTGGTCTAGCAATTAATTGGAGGCGTTTGATCAATGATTCTGCTAGACCATTTTGTGTATGAACATGAGCAACCGGATGCTCAATTGTTATCCCAGTTGAAATACAATAATCATTAAAGGCTTGGGATGTAAACTCACCAGCATTGTCAAGACGAATTGTCTTAATTGCATAATCTGGAAATTGTGCTCTTAACTTTATTATTTGAGCCGACAATCTCGCAAATGCCATATTGCGAGTTGATAGTAAACACATATGTGACCATCTTGTAGATGCATCTACCAAAACCATATAATATTTGAATGGTCCACATGGAGGGTGAATGGCACCACATATATCACCCTGTATACGTTCCAGAAATGCGGGGGATTTCATCTTAACTTTAATAGTTGATGGTCTAATAATTAATTTTCCTTGAGAACATGCAGCACAAGAGAATTCCTTAAATTGAAGAATCTTTTGATTCTTCATTGCATGTCCATGTGAATTCTCAATTATTTTACGCATCATATTAGAACCGGGATGGCCCAATCGGTCATGCCAAATAATAAAATTATCTTGATTAGTAAACTTCTCATTTACTACGGCATGTGTTTCAATCCTGCTAATACTTGTATAGTACAAGTCGGAGGAAAGAGCAGGTAACATTTCAAGCACATATTTCTTACCGGACATTATTGTAGTAATATAAAGATATTCAATCTTTTCATTATTGGTAGTCTCAATATGATAGCCATTTTGGCGAATATCTTTGAAACTTAATAAGTTTCTTTGAGATTTACTACAATATAGTGCTTCATCAATAGCCAAATTTGTTCCTCCTGGTAGTAATAAATTGGCTCTTCCAGAACCTTCAATTAATCTTGTACTACCGGATATTGTATTAACATCCGCTTCTTTCATTACCAAATAAGAGAAATATCTCTTATCTTTTATAACAGTGTGTGTTGTAGCACTATCCAGAAGACATATATCATCTTTATTAATCTTGAGTCCAACTGAAGACTGGGGAATGTTCATATTCTTCATAAAAAAAAGGACAAATAATACATTATAAGAAATATGAAAGTCAAGCAAAAAACATTAAGAAATACATTAGGAATGTAGAAAGCTAGCAACACATGATGCATTAGGAAAATACACTCAAGAAAAATAAACTAGTTGCAAACATAAAAATAATAACTTTTATAGCTTCATTCCCCAGTAAGATGATTAGTTCTTCAGTCAATATCCTCAAAGAAGTCTCCAACTTCTAAATGAGTAATATTTGTTAGGCCTTCAAAATCATCATCTTTATATGCAAGATGTGCCTTAGAATCATATTTATTTGAGGGACCTGCTTCATCATCATTATTTTGAAAGGTCAAGTGTGCCTCCACATTATTTTCCCTTTTCTTGAGAGAGGCTTGATAAAGTATAACAAAATGCTCTGGCGTACGACAAATGCGTGCACAATGACCTCTCATACCACATCGGTGACACATACTAGCTTTAACTTTTGAATGATTAATTTGAGAACCCTTATTGTTCTCCAATTTATTTCCACCATAATGACGATAATTGTTTCGCCCCCTGCCACGTCCACGTTTACGACCATGTCCACGACCATGGTAATTATTTTGTTTTCTTTCAAACTTATCATATGTTGCTACAGCATTCACTTCCGGAAATGGAGCTGACCAAGTGGGACGGGCTTCATGATTTTTCATTAACAGAGTATTATTCTGCTCAGCCACAAGTAGGCATGTGATTAACTCAGAATATTTCTTAAAACCTTTTTCACGGTATTGCTGTTGTAGTACCACATTTGAAGCGTGAAAAGTAGAAAATGTTTTTTCCAATAAGTCCACATCTGTGATAGTGTCTCCACATAATTTTAATAGAGAATTTACTTTAAAGATAACAGAATTATACTCACTTACGGTTTTAAAGTCTTGCAACCTTAAATGTATCCACTCATACCGAGCTTTCGGTAATACCGTAAGTTTTAGGTGGTCATATCGATCCTTTAAACTAATCCATAATTCAAGTGGATCTTTTACGGTTAAATATTCAGTTTTTAACCCTTCATGTAGATGATGACGAAGAAAAATCATGGCCTTCGCTTTATCCTGATTTGATGCTTCATTTCCTTGTATAATAGTATTTCCAAGACCTTTAGTGTCAAGGTGAATTTCAGCATCAAGAACCCATGATAAATAGTTCCTCCCGGTGATGTCAAGTGCAACAAATTCAAGTTTTGATAAGTTTGACATAGTGAAAATTATCATAAAAGATGAATAAGTTTGAGAAATAATTAAATAATTAATGATAACAAAACGATTTAGATAAAAGAAATAAAAATAGAACTATATCATGTTAACAATCTACTATTTTATTTTATTTTTTTTATCATAAAGTAGAAGCTTTTCACTTTATATTATTGATATATATGTGTTAATAGAATTGAACGTGAGTAACATTATTTATGTCCCAATAAATATAAAGCAATTAAACTATAAAATTATTATTTATCAGTTCATTTCTCACTGTTAGAATATTTAAACAAATGGAAATGCAATTATTAGTAATGTGCATGAATTTAATTAGAAATTTAAATATCAAAGTAATGTTGACAACAAATAAGTGAAGTACTAAAATAAATACTCAACTTTGAACATGTTATTAGTTGTAGTGAATATATAATGTATACACAACATACATATGCATACATGATAAACAAAAATGTGAAACAGACGAAAAAAAGGAACAACAACATGAATTATGTAAATTATCAAATATTGCAAAGAAAAATTTGGGTTGTAAGAGTTAAACATATGATATGTACTGCGATAAAAAAAAATTATTATAATGATACATACCTTAATCAAATATGGCTCAATAAGAATAAAATTAGAGCTTCGTGCTGATAACGTGTTGTAAAATAAAAGCAATGCAGTAAAATGTAAATAAGAAGAGATAGAAAGAAGGGAGAAAAGTTTTGTTCTTTCACTTTGGTGTATTTTTCCAATGCAATTACATGGCCTTTTATAGGCATAAAAAGCAAAGAAGATTGACATAAAATAGGAGATTTAATCTTTCAATAATTTACAACATGGACATCCAATGTAGTATCCAATGTAACATCCAATGTACAAATTATTCATAATAACTAATAATATGTGCAATGTAAATAACTAGCCCAATGTATATGTTACTGCAGTCCAAATAATAATTTCCAGCAGTCCATCTTAATTGAAATCAAGCCCAAATGAAAGGCCCAGTCTCCTGTCCATTGTCCAGCCCAATGGACTGCCCATTAACCCCCGATTCCACGTAGCCCATACCCTTTCAGGTCCACTAGCCACTGATCCAAGTCGTCCCCATAGGCCCAAAATCTGCCCAACCCAATCGTCTAACCACAGCCCCATTTGCTCCACGACAATTATGAGTCCAATACCCAAAGTCCCCTCTCATATCCTATTACCCATATGTGGCCACTAATTTTCAGAATAAACATGATACAGAAATAACCACCTCTCGATTGATATTTAATTAATGGCCACATACCTAATCTCTCCATGCTAGACTTTTACACCCGTCCTTCTACACTCCTGGGCCTAATTAAAACCTTGTGTCCATAGCCTTTTACCCGTACATAGCCATATGTTTTTAAATTTGGTACCTTACCCAAATAGCCTCCCCTCCACTCACATTTAACTAATGACCACCTAATAACTATACTCACCAGCCACGTGTATACACACCCGACCATCTAGACACTTTTCTAAATGATATACAGTTGTATATCTCTTCATTTTCCTAGATCCACCCCGCCTATTCACCTCTCTTCTCCTTCTCCCAGAAGATTCTAACCATTCATCTCCCCCAAAAACCCGATGACCTTCTCCACCTGCGCTCCAGTACCCTCGTTGCTCCACCATCTCTGATGCATGGTGAATGCTCCCTATCCACCTCTGATAGTTGCTTCTGCCTAAATCTCCCAATTTTCCTCCTTTTGGTGTGTTGTGCTGTGTATCTTCCATTTCTTCAGGTAATTTTTCTTCCTTTTTTATATTTTTATTACTTTCATTTTCCTCTCTCCGTCTATTCACTCTTTCCATCGTTTTGTGTTTTTTCATGAATCCACTTCTGGTGTACTGCTGCATGTGCCTCCCTCGTCGATCCTATGATGTGAGAGCTTGGATAAATGAAGAGCTTCTCCATGAACGAGCCTTAAGATTGCTGCTACCTGCTGTTCTAGATATCGATCTATGCCTGTGGATGTTGTAGCTTTGAGTACAATCTTCTTTTTCTTTTTCTTTAGTTTTTTCTTCAGTGTATGCCATGCATGTATTTCCTGTTTTGTGTTCCGGTTGTCTTGGACTTGAGAGTCCTCAACCTTTTGAGCATCCCTGATGCTAGATCTAGCTATTATCCCTAATTTCTCCCCGGTGGATTGAGTACCAAGTACTAATACCACCATCTGAGGATCCCTCAGGAAATAACAACTAGTTAGCATTGTTTCATGTTTTATGTTTTCCTGCTGTTTTCCTTCAGTCAGTTCATGTATCATCCAGCTATCATTCCTTGAAAGAACTTTAGCTATCAACATGCTAAGTGTGACTGTTGCATGTAATATGTTAATATTCCCCTGCATGCAATATTTACCCTCAAGTATATCTGCAAGTATAGGTAAAAAGGACCTATAATTACATATATAATGAAGGTTTCTGAACCTGGAGATGTGTCCTCCATGATTGAAGTTACTTTCTTCTTCTTTCATGTGTAGCCTGATTGACTTGTACAAATTGAACCTGGTTATTACTAGGCTACAGGCTATGCCTAAGTTCCACCAGGTGGGTTAAGTACATAAAAGTACTAATACCACCACCTCAGTTTTGCTTAGATCATAGCTTATATCTAGCTTAGAAAAACCTGCAAAAAAGAAAACCATGTTAGTAAAACTAGGTTCCTTATGTTCTCTTTGTGTGAATTTGATTTCTTCTCCCCTGGAGTTTGTGCCTATGCTATTGCTTAGATGTAACTTTAATCTATTGGATTGAATGCATAGCATTGATACCACCAATAGAATTATCATTGCATCATAGAACAACAACAAAGACCAATAGCCTGCAACACAACTGTAATTGTTTATTGGAAACCTCCTTATGCTCTCATCCCAGAGGATTTGAGCATGCTAACCACTAGAAATGTCCTTTTTCTGTTCTATATTCCTCATGTTCTTTTCCCTAAGGAGTTGGACATTTTTCTGATGATCTTCTGTTGTGTATATGTGGGTCAGCATTCCTTTGCCATATTTTGATAATATGCTAAAGCCTCTATCTCCTATTTCCTCAATCCTTTCATTTAGTTGGATAGAAAATCCTAATATCAATAGGAAAATGATATAATCTAAGACTATAGCATAGTAATCAGGCCCAATTCTCTTAGACATTCTGGGCCCTATTAACACTTGTGGGACTCCTATGATTGAACCCTTCTTCAGTTGTGGGAGCTATTCATTGGATTGAGTACACTGTACTAATACCACCACTTGAGTTTTTCCCACAATATGAACAAGAGATTTATCTTCAGTACCTGCAAAACAAGAAACTCTGTTAGTGAAAAAGGCTGTCACTTTGCTCTCATTTTTCTAGATTTGATCAAGGTGTGTCTGATTATGGCCAAAATTCTCTATCATTGATATCTCTCCTTTCTTCCTCTTCACTTTGAGACTGAGACTCTCAAGTAAGGGCATTGTGATTTGTCTGAGTTGAGGAGTTTTCTTGCCTGAACATCTAACTCTTCAAAGCTAGCATTCCATAGGTCCAACATCCAATGCATAATTAGCAAGGTGATCAGCCAATTTATTGCCTTCTCTGAGAGTATGTGCCACTTTAACATTGACTGTATTCATTAGATCCTTTATGTCCTCCACCAGGGTACCTATATTCCAAGGTGGCTTCCATTCTCCTGTTACTATCTTCTTTACTGCCATAGAGTCTGTATATAAGTCTATGAGAAAGTAGTCGTTTGGCTAGAACTGTGAATGACAAGAAAGAGGTTTCTGATATGTCTTTAAGATTGGGTTATTTAGTCACTGGTTTCTTGATCTGTTTGATTATCGGCAATTAAACAAAGTGACGATAAAGAACAAGTATCCACAATCGAGGATTGATGATTTGTTTGACCAACTCCAAGGAGGTGTTCTCAAAAATAAACTTGAGGTCGTGTTACCATCAGCTGAAGATCAGGGCGGCTGACATTCCTAAGATAGCCTTTCGCACTAGATACGGGCACTATGAATTCTTGGTCATGTCTTTCGAGTTGACCAATGCTCCAGCAACATTCATGGAGTTTATGAATCGGGTGTTCAGGCCTTATTTAGATATATTCTTGATAGTCATTATAGATGACATCCTAGTATACTCCCACATCCAGGAAGAGCACGAGCAACACCTCAGAGTGGTTCTTCAGATTCTGAAGGATAATCAGCTATATGCCAAATTTTCGAAATGTGAGTTCTACGTTGAGTTCGGTGGCATTTCTGGGTCATATTGTATCAGTGGAAGGTATTCAGGTGGACCCAAAAAAGATTGAGGTAGTCCAGAATTGGCCTCGACCAGCTTCAGTGATCGAGATCCGGAGTTTCTTGGGGTTAGCAGGTTACTACTATCGATTTGTAGAGGGGTTCTCTTCTATTGCAGCCCCAATGACCAGGTTGACCCAGAAGGGTACCCAGTTTAAGTGGTCAGATGAGTGTGAGGCAATCTTTTAGAAGCTCAAGACGGCTTTGACTACAGTACCAGTGTTGATACTAGCTACGGGTGCAGGGCCTTATACAGTTTACTGTGATGCATCCCGTACGGGGCTTGGAGCGCTATTGATGCAGGATGGTAAAGTTATTGCTTATGCTTCGAGACACTTGAAAATTCATGATAAGAATTATCTGGTTTATTGATCTTGAGCTGGCAGCAGTGGTTCATGCCTTAAAAATCGGGAGGCATTATATATATGGTGTGGCGTGCGAGGTGTGTCACACCTCTTTTTTACCGCACCCGCGAGGGTGCAAAGAGTTTTTCCAATTAAAGGACAATCGAGGCGGGAATTATTTAATTATTTCAGAGTCGCCACTTGGGAGATTTATGGTGTCCCAAGTCACCGGTTAAATCCCGAATCGAGGAAAAGAATGACTCTATTTAACGGTCCGCGAACCAGAAATCCGGATAAGGAATTCTATTAACCCGGGAGAAGGTATTAGGCATTCCCGAATT
Source organism: Nicotiana noctiflora (assembly GCA_032618575.1). Classification (NCBI taxonomy): domain Eukaryota; kingdom Viridiplantae; phylum Streptophyta; class Magnoliopsida; order Solanales; family Solanaceae; genus Nicotiana; species Nicotiana noctiflora. The sequence goes on along the minus strand of JASVEL010011874.1, from coordinate 187,585 downwards.
CCGTGGTTCTAGCACGGTCGCTCAACTGTCGTGTTTGGCTTATCTATCTGCTTTTTACAGTTGTGTACTTAGTGCAAATTAATATCCCTTTACCGCTTTTATTATTGATTATGATTTACGAAAGAGAAAGTTGCTTAAAAATATGCTTCCGAATCACGTCACATGAAATACACCCGGATCCTCGACATATTCTTATTCAACATTTCGGTGTTTGGATTTGGGTCGCATGAAATGCACACCCGTATTTAAGAAGGTAGAACTCAAATATGCGCCCGGATCGATTACTTATTTACACTGTTGAGAAGGACGTGATATTCGCTAAGAGACGACACATCTCAAAATCTAAGTATTTTATATGTACATTTATGAAGGCGTTGCGATTAGTGTAACTATTGGGCGAGGCGCACCTTTGATTCAAATCTAAAGCGAACTACATCCCACTGTATTTTACTTAGGAGTTGATTCCAAATTATTTAAAACTTGCTACGAACCACACCACATGAAATGCGCCTGTGGTTCCCGACACGCTTTATTTGCTCTTGCCCGAAATTGGGGTCGGGTCACATGAAATGCACCCCCGACTCCTTTAATCTAATTACGTCATTCAGTTGAGTAATAACTCACTAGCTAATCTTGCTTTTGACATAAGATCTAACATTAACAGATTTGGAGATTACACACATGAGTAGAGAAGATTGAACAGAGATACAACAGACTAATTCAGGTTTACGTGCATATCTAATGATAGTGTATCTTTGATCTAGCTACATTTTTCCATAACCAAAACTAGCAATACAAACTTAATTAAAGAATAACAGAACGTAACAAACATAAGAACTTTGGACGACTACATGATTCGACGGACTTTAAACATAAGCTTCAAGCTTCATTCTTTTCGAACCAAGGAACTACAATAACAGAGATGTGTACCTGGAATACGGAAGAAGAAAGATGAGTGAGCAGTGAACAAAATGGCAATCAACAGTAGGTGAACCAGCAGCCACAGGAGAAAACAAGGCCGCAACAGTAGCAACAACAGTCAACACAGACCAGCAGCAACAATAAACAACACAGACCAGCAGCAACACTCAACACAGCAGCAATAACAAAACCAAAACACCCAGTGAACCAGCTATAACCCTCAGTAACCAACAAGCCAACAGTAATCAAACTCTACCAATTAATGAACCAGTGGCTAAACTTGAACCAAACAGCAATCAAACAGTAGTCCAAACCAATGGAACAGTAACCCAGGATATTTATATCTGTGTGGATTTCTACCTCTGCTTCTCCTAATGTATGTTACTTTCTTCTAGCTCACCCAAAACCAGTAGAACACTCAACAACAATCAGCAGTAGACCAATGACTCAGCCAGCACAACAACAAACAAGGACAACAAGCAGTGGCAGTCACAGTTGCACTAGCACAGCAACAATAACAACACAAGAACAACAGCAACCAAACGACCAAACACTTAGCCACTGAACACAGCAGCAACAACAATAGACCAAACCAGCAGCAAACTCAACACAGCAGCAACAACAAACAACACAGACCAGCAGCAACACTCAACACAGCAGCAGTAACAGACTCTTCAATGTAACAGTGACCAATGTGTGTGTGTGTATTTTTGAATCCTTCTTCTGTGTTCACTATCACTGTGTATATGTTTCAGAATACTTTCTCTGTATCTATCTCTCTATGTGTTAAAGTATTCTCTCTTCCTCTTTTTGTTTCAGAATGCTCTCCAAAATCTTTCTAATCCCCAAAGTCCCTGATCAAAAACCCTCCCTTAATTGAATGCCTAAGCCTCTCCTTATATAGATTTTCATCCAGCTCCTAGTGGTATTCCCCTTAAAACTGAATCCCCAGCCCATCATATTCCCTGCAACCTCCACTGTCCAGTGTCCAGGTATGGACTACAGCATAAAATAATGCTGGTGGCAGGACATCAGTGGGATACCCTGCTGTACAGGTTCCACTAGCCCTTTTATGGGCAAGTGATTAAACAATTAATCTTAATTAAATCCTAACACTGTAACCAATTAACTCTTAATCCAGAATTAAACAAACAACCAAAGCCTAAACTTGTGCATTGCATACGGGCAGGCCAGAGCATGAACAAATCATACAAACAAATTAATTTGTTGACGACATTAAACAAACTAGGCATACAAGCTATCGCAGCATTGAATTCAAACAAGAATTGGCAAAGACTAGGAATCGACCAAATAAAAGGTTTGTTGAGAAGGGTAGAAGAATGCTAAGAATTTCTGAAGCTAAACATAAATACACACACGGATTGCAACCAACAATCGTAAAGGACACGAATTACCTCAAAGAAATATGCCGAACCAAGCTTCGAACTTTGATTTGGAACTATTGAAGCCAAACGGGCTTTAATCGAGATGTTCTCGATTGAGAACACCTAGACTAAAGTCCCTTGGACTTCAATTACGATTAATTCGGCTCGAATCGGGCCTCTTCAAAAACTAGGGTTCTTGAGACTCGATTTGGGGTTTGGGTAGTTCGGGCTTGATTCGAACCCAGCCAGGGTTAGTAGGGGTGTGAGGGTGGTCTGGAGGGGCTAGGGTATGAGTTTGGGGCGATTTGGCGTTGGCTCGAGTTTGACTCGAATCTTCAAATGAAGATTCGAGGAGCTCCGGAGTGATTCGAGGCAAACGAGGGCTGGATTCGTAATGGGGGAGGTGAGGGGAGTATTTGGTGTTAAGATGGTGGCCATTGGCCTACCGGAACCGCCGTGAGGCGATTTCCGGCAGGCGGTGTGCGGCGGAGGCACGGCGAGGTTGAAGGTCTCTAAGAGAGACGGTATGTCTGAGGGGGGGTCTGGCTGGGGGGGGGGTGCGTTTGTGAGATTATATACGAATTAAGAGGTTAAATCCTGATCGTTGGATCAAACTTGATCAACGACCAGGATCTCTTCTCATAACCAAACGGTGTCGTTTGGTTAAGTCACAGCCTGGATGTATATTCGAATTAAAAGATTAATCTGGGCCGTTGGATAATAAAATCCAACGGTCCAGATCAAGCGTTACATTCTGATGCTGGGGTGAGTATTGGGCTGGAGCGTGTGGGCTGGACGGGTGAGGGGTTTGGGCCAGTCTTTTGGACTAAAACATGGCCCGAGTCTGCTCTCCATGATGTACTATATGTATATGTGTATATATATATATATATATATATATATATATATATATATATATATATATATATATATATATATATATATACATATATACTAACCTATAACACAACTATTTTTTACTACAATTATCGTACATAATTACATATCACCTAAAAATGTAAATCACATGACTTCGATATCAAACACTAAAAATGCAAAACCTAATATATATTTTTTGTATTTTACTAATTTAAATAAATAAACACGCACACAAAAAATGCAAATTTAAGATAAAAACAACACAAAAAATCACAAAAGTCATGCCCACCACGAAACTATTTTTATTTTGAATTTTCTGGGAGTACTTCTCCGGTAAGGCAAAAATCACGTGCTCACAGCTGCCCCTCTTTGCGCGTAAACACGCAGAGTTTTCGTGCAAAGATAAGTGAGCGGATATAAGCGATTTTTTGCCCGTTCGAGCACTCCGTATGAAGCATTTTGGAAAAGTTTTGACCGAACCTTGCTTCAAAGGTCTCCTACATATCCCTGGCTAAAAGGGAATCAGGTCAATGTAGTTCGGGAAGTTCTGGTAGCTGGGACTACCATGACTGTTGCGATCTCGCTGTTACTGCTGTTACTGCTGTTACTGCTGTTACCACTGCTTAGCTGATCTCCTTGTTACACCGTACTAAGCGACAAAACAAGAAGCTAGACTAAGTTACAGTATTACAAGTTCTTATCTATCCTTTTTAACTTGATCTTGTCGCGCTCCTTGCCATCCTGTCTGACTTGGTGTTCCTTCTGATGCTTCTTCTCTTCTGCCAATTGTTATTTCGGCCTATCTTGATTGCCGAACTCCGACCATTGTTTCCTTCTTTATGATCTCTGAACTATTCTCCTTCGCAATCTGAGTCTATCTGTTCCGATCCTTGTTGCCTCCCTCGGCTTACGAACTTGGATTCATGCCGGAGATTTCTGTTACACTCAACCGCTTTCCTCAACCGAATTAAAATAGATCGCCACCCCATTCTCCAGGGCGGGCTCCCTGACTTCAGCCACTACTTCAAAAATAAAATCGCCACTCTATTCTCCGGGCGGGCTCCACGACTTCAACTACTACTTCAAAATAAAATCGCCATTCCATTCTCCGGGCGGGCTCCCGACTTCAACTACTACTTCAAAAATAAAATCGCCACTCCGTTCTCCGGGCGGGCTCCACGACTTCAACTACTACTTCAAAATAAAATCGCCACTCCGTTCTCCGGGCGGGCTCCCGACTTCGACTACTACTTCAAAATAAAATCGCCACTCCGTTCTCCGGGCGGGCTCCCGACTTCAACTACTATTTCAAAATAAAATCGCCACTCCATTCTCCGGGCGGGCTCCCCGACTTCAACTACTACTTCGAAATAAAATCGCCACTCCATTCTCCGGGCGGGCTCCATGACTTCAACCACTACTCGAGAATAAAATCGCCACTCCGTTCTCCGGGCGGGCTCCCCGACTTCGACTACAACTTCAAAATTAAATCGCCACTCCATTCTCCGGGCGGGCTCCCGACTTCAACTGCTACTTCAAAATTAAATCGCCACTCCATTCTCCGGGCGGGCTCCCCTGACTTCGACTACTACTTCAAAATAAAATCGCCACTCCGTTCTCCGGGCGGGCTCCACGACTTCAACTACTACTTCAAAATAAAATCGCCACTCCATTCTCCGGGCGGGCTCCCTGATTTCAAATACAACTTCAAAATTAAATCGCCACTCCATTCTCCAGGCGGGCTCCCTGACTTCAACTACTACTCACCGATTACATCCTATCTTGATTAACTTCTCTTTGCCTCTTGTACCATTTCCTTCTTCCTGCATTGCCTCTCGGACCACCTTCTCTTCTGAATTAACCTGTCTTGGAATTGCCTTCCCCTGGGTCGTATTACTTTTTCTTCTGGCTGCTGGGGGTATTTTGGAGCTGTTTACTCGCCTGCTGGGGATGATGCTGCTGAGGAAGTATTCTTTGTTTCCTTCACCCCTCATTCTCTTCCTTCTTCCCATACCTCCTGTGGGACTCACGCTTTTGCCTCCTCGATCAAATTATGGAATGTAATACTGCTGGAGGAATCTCGAAGCCATTGTTTCATTTTTTCCAACAACTGCTGGGGGAATCTCGAAGCCATTGCTTCATTTTTCCAACAACTGCTGGGGATGATACCAGGCTCAAAGATCATCCCATCTTGTGTCGCTTTCTACCCTTATCCCCTGGGTCTTTGCTTTCAAGAAAATTTTCGCAATAGGAGAAAATTTTCTGCCCCAGTTTGATAAACTTCTGGACGGTATGCTTTCTGCCAACGAACCCTCTTTTCCTGCTTTTAAATCAAAGAAAAATTGTTAGTTTCAAAATGCGGTGAGTGGTCGTGCCGCTCTTGTTGGGGCCATTTTCTTTTCTCTTTCAGCTGCTTGGCCTCTCTCGAACTTTGAGGGCGACGTTGACGCTTGCTGGGGACGATGCTCTTTCCACGAACGACCTCTCATCTTTCCTTTTATTCCAATCTTTGGTTTGATCCGACTCTTTTTAGCCGGTGATCCGTTGCGTGAAATCATCTTTCGGACGTGCCACATGTGTCCATCATACTCCATAATTCCTGCGAACCTTCCACTCAGCCTGTCATCCCAATCTTACTATCGTAACGACTTCTGTCTTATTGCCTCGTTCCATGCCTATTCACTTTCAATATATTGCTTTGGGAGACTTGGTAGTAAGCTTTGAAAAATCAATTTTCGAAAACGAAAGAAAAGAAAAGAATACTGACCGCAAATGACAAAAGAAGAGAAAAACTTTTCTGAACTCAAAAATAGGAAAACTTATCTGAATGTGTGCCTGATCCAATGGTTATGCCGCGCCTTTGAGATTAAACTACCCAGTCTATTCATATCAATCACTTTCTGATGCCGCGTTCTGCTAGAGGTAAACGGATGTCCAAACCTTGTCTCATGCGGACATCTTGTAACCATCTCGTCCTGTCACCTCACAGTGCCCTTCAAAGGGTTTTCACTAATGAGATTCTCTCATTTCTCTCTATCTCCCGTCGCCTTAAGGCGCCCGTAAAGGTTTTCACCGTAAGACTCTCTCATTTTATTTCTCTCAATTTCCTTCGCCTTAAGGTGCCCTCGAGGGTTTTCACCGTTAAGACTCTCTCATTTACGCTTTCTTTCCCTGTGGCGGGGTATCACCCCTGAGATTCCTTCTAGAGCGTTATCCCCTTTCGGCTTGTGCATCCTGGATTCAATCGAGGGTCGGGATGTCACTCTTGGCTTTCGTTCACATGACTTGGCACTTCTCAAACACTGATCGAGAGGTCTTTCTGGTTCTTAATATGGTTTCCGCGCGTGAGGCTGAAGAAAGGGGTTTAGCCTCAACGGTTAGCTTATTACAACTTTCGGAATCCACACTATCTTTCCAACGAAACAATGACTTCTGCCCCAGTTTTGTTGCTTGGGGGATTTTTTGATTTTTATTTTATTATGACCGAGCCGTGTGGCGCCTACGTATCCTTCTTGAGGAATCAGGTCGAACGTAGTTCACTTTTTCTTGTATTATTTTTTTTGTTTCTTTTTCTATTCTGTTACACATCTTCCTTGATGATTCCGAAAGAGGGTATATGAAAGAATAATTAAGGCTCAAATGGGGAAACAAAGGTTAAAGTGTTTGGGTAGTAGAAAAATTGCCTCTGTCATTTCATTCTCCGAAAAATGCCAAACACACACAAACGAAACCAAACGTTGACAAATGCATTAAAGAATTACACATAATATCTCTTGATTGCATCAGAATTGATAGCCATATCGGTGCATCTTCCCTCAACATCAGTTAGGCATAGAGCGCCGTTGGATAATACTCTAGTCACCACAAATGGTCCCTGCCAATTTGGAGCGAACTTGCCTTTCGCTTCGGCCTGATGTGGTAGAACTCTCCTCAGCACATGTTGTCCCACTTCAAATTTCCTGGGACGTACCTTCTTGTTATATGCTCTCGCCATTCTCTTTTGATACAATTGGCCGTGACATACTACTGTCAATCTCTTTTCATCGATCAAGCTCAATTGCTCTAATCGGGTTTTGACCCACTCGTCGTCATCAATCTCAGCTTCAGCGACAATCCGGAGGGATGGAATCTCAACTTCTGCGGGTATTACTGCTTCAGTCCCGTATACCAACAAGTAAGGAGTTGCACCTATCGAAGTCCGGACGGTGGTGCGATAACCCATCAGCGCAAATGGTAACTTTTCATGCCACTGCCTAGACCCTTCTACCATCTTCCTCAATATCTTCTTTATGTTCTTGTTTGCTGCCTCGACCGCACCATTTGCTTTTAGGCGATACGGTGTGGAATTTCGGTGTGTAATCTTGAACTGTTGACATACCTCTTTCATCAATCCACTGTTAAGATTTGCACCGTTATCTGTAATGATTATCTTTGGAATTCCAAACCTGCAGATGATGTGGGAATGTACGAAATCCACCACCGCCTTCTTGGTCACCGATTTGAATGTTTTGGCCTCCACCCACTTGGTAAAATAATCAATCGTTACCAGAATGAACCTATGACCATTGGAAGCCGCAGGCTCTATAGGTCCAATAACATCCATACCCCATGCGACAAACGGCCATGGTGCTGACATTGTATGCAATTCAGTTGGCGGAGAGTGAATCAAATCTCCGTGTATCTGACACTGATGGCATCTTCGCACGAAACTTATACAATCCCGCTCCATCGTGAGCCAGTAATATTCTGCTCGAAGAATCTTTTTGGCCAATATGTATCCGCTCATGTGTGGTCCACACACTCCCGAGTGTATATCTGTCATCACTGTTGTGGCTTGACTTGCATCTATACATCTCAACAATCCCAAATCTGGGGTTCTTTTGTACGGCACCCCTCCACTAAGGAAAAATCCGTTCGCCAACCGCCGAATAGCTCGCTTTTGGTCTCCGGTTGCTTGCTCTGGGTATACTCCTAACCTTGAGGTATTCCTTGACATCATGAAACCACGGCTCGCCATCCACCTCTTCCTCTATCACATTACAATAAGCATGTTGATTCCGGACATGGATATGTAATGGATCGACACGAACCTTGTCCGGGTGATGTAGCATTGACGCCAAAGTAGCCAAAGCGTCGGCAACCTCATTATGCATCCTTGGGATGTGCCTGAATTCTACTGATCGAAAGCGCTTGGTCAGATCATGCAAACACTGACGATACGGGATAAGCTTTAAATCCCTGGTTTCCCATTCTCCCTGAATCTGATGTACCAGAAGGTCCGAGTCCCCCAAGACCAAGACGTCCTGTACATCCATGTCTACCGCTAATCGCAATCCCAAGATACATGCCTCGTACTCAGCCATATTATTGGTACAATGAAAACGCAGTTGAGCAGTAACAGGATAATGATGTCCTGTTTCAGATATGAGCACAGCCCCTACTCCGACTCCTTTTGCGTTCGCCGCTCCGTCGAAGAAGAGCTTCCACCCTGGATCCTTGGTTAGTTCTAACCCCTCAATTTGCAACACTTCTTCGTCTGGAAAATACGTCCTCAAGGGTTCGTATTCGTCATCAACAGGATTTTCAGCTAAGTGATCGGCCGGGGCTTGAGCTTTCATAGCCGTCCTTGTCACGTATATGATGTCGAATTCCGTAAGTAGTATTTGCCATTTTGCTAACCTCCCTGTAGGCATAGGTTTCTGGAAAATATACTTCAACGGATCCAAACGCGAAATGAGGTAAGTGGTGTAAGAAGACAAATAGTGTTTCGGCTTTTGGGCTACCCAAGTCAGGGCGCAACATGTCTTTTCTAGATGAGTGTACTTGACCTCGTGGACTGTAAATTTCTTACTGAGGTAGTAAATGGCCCGTTCCTTTCTGCCAGTAAGATCGTGCTACCCCAGCACGCAGCGGAACGAATTCTCCAAGACCGTTAGATAAAGAATCAGGGGTCTACCCGGTTCGGGCGGAACTAGTACGGGTGGATTTGACAGATACCCTTTGATTTGGTCAAACGCTTCCTGACATTCTGTCGTCCATTCTATCGCAACGTCTTTCTTCAACAGACGGAATATGGGTTCACAGGTTGCTGTAAGCTGAGCAATAAACCTACTGATGTAATTTAACCTTCCCAACAGACTCATTACCTCTGTTTTATTCTTTGGCGGGGGTAGCTCTTGAATGGACTTGATTTTGGATGGGTCCAACTCAATGCCCCGTCGGCTGACGATGAATCCTAGCAACTTTCCTGATGGAACTCCGAATGCGCATTTGGCCGGATTGAGCTTGATGTCGTACCTTCGAAGTCTTTGAAAGAACTTCCTGAGGTCGGCAACATGGTCTTCTTGACGTCTAGATTTTATGATCACATCATCCACGTACACCTCAATTTCCTTGTGTATCATGTCATGGAATACCGTAGTCATCGCCCTCATATATGTTGCCCCTGCATTCTTCAAACCAAACGGCATCACTCGGTAGCGATAAGTTCCCCACGGTGTGATAAAAGCCGTCTTTTCTGCATCCTCTTCATCCATCAAAATCTGATGATATCCCGCATAACAATCCACAAAGGATCCGATTTCGCGTCCGGCGCAATTATCAATTAGGATATGGATATTGGGAAGCGGGAAATTATCCTTAGGACTCGCCTTGTTGAGGTTGCGATAGTCCACACATACTCTGATCTTTCCGTCTTTCTTTGGCACTGGTACTACGTTAGCCAACCATTCAGGGTATCGAGTGACACGAATGACTTTCGCCTGCAACTGCTTGGTTACTTCCTCTTTGATCTTCACACTCATCTCCGTCTTGAATTTCCGCAGTTTTTGCTTGACGGGAGGATATGCCGGATCAGTGGGTAATTTATGAACCACTAGATCAGTGTTGAGTCCCGGCATGTCGTCGTACGACCATGCGAAAATGTCTTTAAACTCCATGAGTGTTTTGATCAACTCTTCTCTCAGGTTTGGTTCAATATGGACACTTATTCGGGTTTCTTTGACGTCATCCGCATTCCCCAGATTAACGGCCTCGGTATCATTTAAATTTGGTTTGGGTTTTTCCTCGAAGTGACTTAATTCTTCACCGATTTCTTCTACGGCTTCATCATCGCCGTACTCTGACTCACTCTCGTCACTTCTTATTTCATGCGTTATTATTTCCAAACCCGATTGACTTTCTAGACTGGGTTGATTAATCTCTAAGCACGCCATATCATTAAGATCAGTTGAAAGAAGGCTGTTCAGAAAAGTAAAAAGAAGGAAAAATAAACACAATTAGACACGAAGGGAACCAAATTTTCATTAAGGAGAATTGTACAAGGGAAAACAAACTGCAAACTCAAATCAAAAACGAACTAAAAACAACTGGATTTTACTCCGGGGACAAACCCCCGACACAAAATTTCGAAAGAAAAACAATCCAAGACAAACTACCAAGACTCCTTCCGGACAGGGAGAGGAGTAGCCTTCCAGTTATTCAGTTTTGCCTTTGGTCCCACAAATTGTATCTCGGCATGACTAGATCCTTCACCGTCCTCGAGCATACATACATCAGTGAATAGATCCTCGAACTTCCTGAAGAACTCTTCATCTGGCCTGATCGTAGGATCGGGAATCTTTGCTGTCGGATGTCCTCTGACTCCAGACCTGACGAAAGATTGGGAAAGGCGTGGAACAGGCTTTGGGAGCACCCATGTCTTCTGCTTACTCCTCTTGGCTTGCCGGATGTCCTCTGATGTTGGCTGGAATCCCAAGCCGAAGGTTCCCAAGTTTTCGACCACAGATACCGGTTGTATGATTCCTTGCAGAGATGCACCTAGACCTTTACCGGGTATGAAACCATGTCGCAACATTTCATGAGCCACCATGACATCTGCGGTAATTGTTCTGTCATCGGGAATGCATTCCCCTTCTGGAACTCGGTTGGCGGACACCACATCGCAGACCTGATATACCCACGGCCCAACATCTTCTTCTGTTTCGACAAAGGGAATAATGGTGCCTGATTGTGGATCGTTTTCTCCATGGACGATGATCTCCTGTTGGTCCCACTAAAACTTGACGAGTTGGTGTAAGCTGGATGGAACTGCTCTTGCGGCATGGATCCATGGTCGCCCTATTAGGAGGTTATATGACACCACCATGTCCAGCACCTGGAATTCCATGGTGAACTCCACTGGCCCAATCGTCAAGATTAACACTATGTCACCAACCGACGCTTTGCCTCCCCCATCGAACCCTCGAACACATATGTTGTTCTTGCGTATCCTGCCGATGTCTACTTTCAATTTGTCCAGTGTAGAGAGAGGACAAATGTTAGCACTGGACCCATTATCGACAAGGACTTTGGTAACCACCGCCTCCTCACACTTCACCGTAAGATATAAAGCCTTGTTGTGCTCGGTGCCTTCCTCAAGCAACTCATCATCGGTGAAGGTGATCCGATTTGCTTCGAAGATCCTATTGGTGATCTTCTCCAAATGGCTCACTGAGATTTTATCCGGTACATGTGCCTCGTTCAGGACTTTCATCAATGCTTGCCGATGTTCTTCAGAATGTATCAGCAAGGATAGCAATGATATTTGCGCCGGAGTCTTCTTCAACTGCTCTAAGACGGAGTAGTCATGCAGCTTCATCTTTTTCAAGAATTCTTCCGCCTCTTCATCAGTTACCGGCTTTTTCAATGCTGCCGGAGTGGTCTTCCTCAATTCCGCAGGGGCAAAACATCTCCCCGAGCGGGTCAACCGTTGGGCTTCACAAACTTCCTCTTTCACTTCCTTTCCTTTGTAGGTCGTTGTAATCCGAGCATAATTCCATGGAACAGCCCGGCTATCAGTTATTGGAAACTGTATTGTTGGTTGGATGATGAAAGGATCCATTCGAACGCCTGCTACTGTCAAGATGGGCTTGATTGCTGCCCCTGGTACAACTATCTTGGCTTCCCCCGGCTTCACCGGTACTTCGTTCACACTTCCCTTTCCTGCTTCCGACCCTCCTGGTATGTCCTTCTTGCAACTGGGTGACTCATCGAGGCTTGGCCCTTTTCTCGTTCCTACCCCGCTAGACTTAATCATCATTACAGGTCTGAGAGGCTTTCTCCTTTCCTTCCTCCGCTCGTACCAACTCGATCATATTGGTCTCATGATGAGTTGGAAGCGGGTTTTGGTTGATGTTGGGCTCTGTTGGAGTCTGGACCTCAATCCTGCGAGTGTCGATGAGCTCCTGAATGGCCATTTTCAGCCTCCAACATTTTTCCGTGTCGTGTCCTGGACATCATGAGCAATATGCACAATTTACTGAGTGGTTCAGGTTCTTCGGAAGAGGGTTTGGCAGCTTAGCTTCAACCGGATTCAGCAACCCTACTTGCTTTAACCGGTGGAACAGACTAGTGTAAGATTCTCCCAAGGGAGTGAAATTCTTCGGCCTTGGCGCCTTGTCGCCCCTGAATGCCTGGTTTGGACGAAAACTCGCGCCCGAGGGGTTTCTGTAAGCTCTTGGGGGTGGATGATTGTTCTGCGGGTTTGGTGCACGCCACGGTGCATGGACGGGAGGTGCGGAATAGGACTGTGCGTGGTGGACAGTAAAATGGGGATCAGGTGCGGGATAGTAATGTTGCGGGTGGTTATATGGGTTGTGGGAGTAATTTTGGTGGTGAGGTTGGGGTGGGCTATATTGGGGTGCGGGGCCTCTATTTCTGAACCATGCCCCGGACTCGACGGCCGCAACTTCCTCTCTCCTCTTTTCCCCAGTACTCCTCCAGTACCACTTTGGATAGCCTGAGTGGTGGCTTTCAATGCTGAGTAGCTCATGATCTTGTTGGCCTTCAAACCTTCCTCGATCATACCCCCATTTTTATCACCTCGGTGAATGATTTACCTACGGACGTTACCAGATGTCCGAAGTAGGTGGGCTCTAATGTCTGCAAGAAGTAATCCACCATCTCGCTCTCTCTCATCGGTGGATCCACCCTGGCCGCCTGTTCCCTCCATCGGAAACCAAATTCCCTGAAGCTTTCAGCAGGCTTCTTCTCTATTTTTAGCAATGATAGGCGGTCGGGGATTATTTCAAGATTATACTGGAACTGGCCGATAAAAGCTTGAGCCAAATCGTCCCACGTAAACCATCTACTGGGATCCTGTCTAGTGTACCACTCCAGCGCGGATCCTCCCAGACTCTGACCGAAGTAAGCTATCAGAAGCTCGTCCCGTCCTCCGGCCCCTCTCATTTTACTGCAGAACCCTCGGAGGTGGGCTACTGGGTCGCCATGCCCCTCGTATAGGTCGAATTTGGGCATTTTAAACCCTGCTGGCAACTGGACGTCCGGAAATGGACACGGATCCTTATAGGCGACGCTGACCTGGTTGCCCAAACCGTGCATGTTCCTGAAGGACTGCTCCAGGCTTTTAACTTTTCTGGCAACTTCCTCGTGTTCCGAACTTTGGAAGTGTTTTTCCGGTTCTGCCGGATTATCCCAATGAGGTGTATGTGATTGTGGTTCGGGAGCCCTGAAAGTAGGCTCTGGAGGATAGTAAGAGTTGTCATGGATCTGAACATATGGCTCGCTGGCCGGCCTTTGCAGAGGAGCAGGTGGAGGTGCCACAAAAACAGGGGGGGGCTGGAGGAGGATTTGGTTTGGTTGGTGGAATGTGGGTGGCATATGGGTTTTCCCCCTGAAAGTACGGATAGATCGGGGCGCTTGTCGAAGGATCGATGGGCGGATGTTCCGGAGCTGAGGCGAGAGTAGGGCGGTTTGGTGAAGACTGTTCCCTGGCCCAGGCCAGGTGCATCTCTGTTATCTGTTGTTTTAACCGGTCTACCTCTTCTTTCATGATTTGTAGCTATGATTTTTCTTCCTCGAGACTCTTGCCAGAACTAGACATGCTTACTGTAACCGGTCCTTTGGATCTAGTACGGTAGTGATGGCTGGCCAGTATATTCTGTCAAACCAACTGCTAAACTTTCTCTGGAATGCAACAAACTTGTTAGTTCACCGAGTTTGACGGATATGTTATAGCACGTTGGATGCAATGCACCTAACCAAATAACCATTTCTACATGTACTCTTAACATGCGTCATTCCGGCCTTTTTTCTTTTTCTTTTCTTCTTTTTTCTTTTTTTTTCTTTTTCGACTATCTTTGCAAGACTTATTGTTATTTAACCTATGGATTCCTTTCTTTTTAGTGGTGGTCGAATCTTATGTGGATTGCCTACGTATCACGACCCCGCGTGAATCAGACCGAGCGTAGTTCTGGTAACAAGATTGTGGCAAAATTCAGTAACTTTTATATCAAATAAAACCGTGTAGTTACAAAACACGTCTTACAACAATCGGCAAAAACAAAAGAAATGCTTGACTTGGGAAAGAAAAGATAAAAATGCCAACTAGCTTGACTCAACATTTCAAAATACATTTTCAATCAAAAATCTAGTGCTCTAAAATTCCTAGGGGCCCGCGAGGCATCATTCGGCCTTGCCGCGGGCCTTGGTGTGAGGTCCTTGTGCAGTCCCCTCAACTCTTCCATGATCCGATGAACATAACCCATAATTGAAGCGAAGAGGTCGGCGCGGGGCATTCGTTCGCAAGCTAGGCACTTCATGGTGACATAGTGCCCAATTTCTCCAATTCTGTCCTTGATCATGTCCCTTTCTCCGAGTAGCCGCTCTATCTGCTGGCTCTTCGCCCCCAATCTTCGAGCATTGTTGGTGACTTGGTCTAGGAGCCTATCCACTTGTCCTTGCAGTCGGGCCATCAAATTGTGGCAACGGTCGAGGTCCGCTCTGGCATCTTGGGCTTGCTTGAAAACCCGCTCCCTGAGGACAACATTTGCTTCCCTCGGGCTAGTGATGATCTCAGTGTAATCTTCTTCCACTCGCTTTAGGTGAAGTGCATGTTGATGTGCCTCCTTTCTCCAGCTAGCATGGATCCTCGTTGTCCGGGCTTTCGACTCGTCCAATTCTCTTTGGATATCGGTGACTTGGCTTCTCAAACCCTTTATCAATTTTTCGTCTGCCCGACTCCTCAACTGTCTGTCAGCATCTCTTTTCATTTGCTGGATTTGAGCTCTCAAGAAGTCATTTTCTTGTGCCAACTTCTTTTTGTCTCCTTCGTCGGTGGCGGCTTGCATGTTCTTCTCGAACTGAAGGTCCCGGACCTGCTGTTCTATCCTACCAATCTTCGTCCTGTACCCCTCCTCCTTTGCTAACCAATCCCATTGTTCCCGTGAATCTTCAGTGAATTGTTGGACATGGGCTCTTTTAGAACATTTCCGACGAATCTGAAATCTTTTCCCGAACCACGCATTGTACTTTGGGTCCACCTCTCCCTTAGCTAGTTCCCGGACCATGGTTTTAGGCTCAAGGAACCGACATTCGTGCCACGGCCTTCTAATCTTCTCTTCGGGGAATACGACTCCTGGGCTCAACTCAATGGCGTACTTCCTCAGGTCTTGATCGGTAGGAATAACCTGAAACCTTCCTAGTTGACGTAATACACGGTGAGGGACATATGGTTGGACACTGCGGATCCCCATCAGAAGGATATAACACTCCTCGGCTGCCATATATATTACTTCGGTATCGGGTAACCACCCGAACGCCCATTCAATCTGATCGGCTTCTATTGAGCTCAGTCGTGCAAGCCATGCCTCGACGCCTTCAGGGAATACAGCACCCGTCATCCGTTCTTCGAAACCCCTGATACAGTTTTTTCCGGTCAACCCATGGTTCATGTATTGTGTTCGGTGATGGAGGTGTTCTTGCATCCATAATTGGAGTAACAGATTGCATCCTTGGAAGAAATTGCCCCCTTCTCGGCATACGGTCAAGGCTCGATAGATTTCGGACAAAACCAAAGGGACCACCGTGCTGGTAGCCTTTTTGATTGCAACATCGGTTATTCCTACCAGACTTATCTCTATTTTCTTATCTTCGCGCGGACAAATCACAATCCCCAAGAATGTCGTTATGAATGCTAGAATTCGTATGGCCTCCCACTTGGTTCTATTCCCTGCGTGAGTTAGTCCAAGGTTTGACTCTTCAAAACCCCGAGGAGTGCCGTACCGTTGGTATAAGAATTGGAGATCGCAACATCCTTTCAGCAGATCATCATTTTTCACCTTCCGACTAATGCTCAGCAAATCCAGAAACCCATGTGGAGATACTGGTCTTGGTGAGAGCAGGTATTGCCCTCTTAATTTCCCATTTAGTCCTGCATAGCCCGCAATTTCCTCTAATGTGGGCGTCAGTTCAAAGTCAACAAAACGGAACACATTGCGGGTCGGATCCCAGAAAGATACCAGTGCCTTGATGATGTCCTCCCTTGGCTCGATATTCAACAGATCAACCAAACCTCCCAAAATTCTCCCTACGACCTTTTTGCTATTGTCTTCCAAATCGTTCCACCATATACGGAGCTGCTGAGGGACCTCACTAAAGATTGAAAATGATTTATTCTGATTCGTGCTCATCCTGCACATTTATTAAGGTGATTTAAATAAGAAAAACAACTTTGTTTTGCTAAAAATAAAAAAATCAGTTTTCAATCACGGCCTTTCAACGTCTCGGGGACGAAGGCTTTTAAGGCTGTGGGGTAAATTGATCGAAATCAAAATTGACCCAAAGGTGGCCGTTTATACGAAATTAGCCTTCGGCGTCCCTTTCGGGAACATTCGGCTATTTTTAAAAACAGCGTCACCGACTTATTTAGTACAAAAGTTAGTTTTGA
Source organism: Nicotiana noctiflora (assembly GCA_032618575.1). Taxonomy (NCBI): domain Eukaryota; kingdom Viridiplantae; phylum Streptophyta; class Magnoliopsida; order Solanales; family Solanaceae; genus Nicotiana; species Nicotiana noctiflora. The sequence goes on along the minus strand of JASVEL010011874.1, from coordinate 170,674 downwards.
TATTTCGGCCATTTTTCAAAAGGTGAAGTTGGACCCGATGGAGGTTGCCTACGTATCTCACATCCGATGAGAATCAAACCCACGTAGTTCGGTTTTGACGAAACAAACGACATTATTTATTTATTCATTTTACTAAAGGAAAACAAGTAAGCTATTTCTATCTTTTTTTTTTTTTTTTTAATCTCTAAAGCCGGTCGGCATGCAAGTCTATAACAGATAAATGCGCAAGACAAACAGGATGCAGCAGGATAGTCTGTTCATTTCAGGTCACCTGTCCTAGACGGACCCAACCCCTGTGTTGAGTCCCCTAAGCCAAATACGACATGATGCAAATAAACGTTTCCTACTAGGGATCCGGCATGAAGCTTTGTTATTCTAGGTTTAAAAACATGGGTTTATCTGTTCTAGACTTGGCTTACCCGAGCGGACAGCTCGAGCCGAGGAGGAGGCAGCAATCCGGGAATACAGAAGCTTCACCGGTTTTGCAACTTATCCAAACCTCGTTCTAAAATGGGAATTAGACACTATACGGAAAAGAAGTCACACGAAGTGCACCCTTCTTCATGATTTAGAAGACTCGGAGAGGAGATTGGTTCCGGCACAATTTATATGTACAGTTCACAAAATATCAAAGCAGTAAAAACAACATTTTGCACATTGATGCCAACATGTAAAAGAATCGGATAATAAAATATGCCAAATACAACAGTTATTCCGAGCTCGAATTCTAAAGATATCCCCAGCAGAGTCGCCAGAGCTGTCACACCTCTTTTTTACGCACCCGCAAGGGTGCAAAGAGTTTTTCCAATTAAAGGACAATCGAGACGGGATTTATTTTAATTATTTCAGAGTCGCCACTTGGGAGATTTATGGTGTCCCAAGTCACCGGTTAAATCCCGAATCGAGGAAAAGAATGACTCTATTTAACAGTCCGCGAACCAGAAATCCGGATAAGGAATTCTATTAACCGGGAGAAGGTATTAGGCATTCCCGAATTCCGTGGTTCTAGCACGGTCGCTCAACTGTCGTGTTTGGCTTATCTATCTGCTTTTTACAGTTATGTACTTAGTGCAAATTAATATCCCTTTACCGCTTTTATTATTGATTATGATTTACGAAAGAGAAAGTTGCTTAAAAATATGCTTCCGAATCACGTCACATGAAATGCACCCGGATCCTCGACATATTCTTATTCAACATTTCGGTGTTTGGATTTGGGTCGCATGAAATGCACACCCGTATTTAAGAAGGTAGAACTAAAATATGCGCCCGGAGCGATTACTTATTTACATTGTTGAGAAGGACGTGATATTCGCTAAGAAACGACACATCTCAAAATCTAAGTATTTTATATGTACATTTATGAAGGCCTTGCGATTAGTGTAACTATTGGGCGAGGCGCACCTTTGATTCAAATCTAAAGCGAACTACATCCCACTGTATTTTACTTAGGAGTTGATTCCAATTATTTAAAACTTGCTACGAACCACACCACATGAAATGCGCATGTGGTTCCTGACACGCTTTATTTGCTCTTGCCCGAAATTGGGGTCGGGTCACATGAAATGCACCCCCGACTCCTTTAATCTAATTACGTCATTCAGTTGAGTAATAACTCACTAGCTAATCTTGCTTTTGACATAAGATCTAACATTAACAGATTTGGAGATTACACACATGAGTAGAGAAGATTGAACAGAGATACAACAGACTAATTCAGGTTTACGTGCATATCTAATGATAGTGTATCTTTGATCTAGCTACATTTTTCCATAACCAAAACTAGCAATACAAACTTAATTAAAGAATAACAGAACGTAACAAACATAAGAACTTTGGACGACTACATGATTCGACGGACTTTAAACATAAGCTTCAAGCTTCATTCTTTTCGAACCAAGGAACTACAATAACAGAGATGTGTACCTGGAATGCGGAAGAATAAAGAAGAGTGAGCGATGGCAATGCAGCAAAGCCACAGGAGAGAACAAGGCAGTAACAGTAGCAACAACAGTCAATACAGACCAGCAGCAACAATAAACAACACAGACCAGCAGCAACACTCAACACAGCAGCAATAACAAAACCAAAACACCCAGTGAACCAGCTATAACCCTCAGTAACCAACAAGCCAACAGTAATCAAACTCTACCAATTAATGAACCAGTGGCTAAACTTGAACCAAACAGCAATCAAACAGTAGTCCAAACCAATGGAACAGTAACCCGGGATATTTATATCTGTGTGGATTTCTACCTCTGCTTCTCCTAATGTATGTTACTTTCTTCTAGCTCACCCAAAACCAGTAGAACACTCAACAACAATCAGCAGTAGACCAATGACTCAGCCAGCACAACAACAAACAAGGACAACAAGCAGTGGCAGTCACAGTTGCACTAGCACAGCAACAATAACAACACAAGAACAACAACAACCAAACGACCAAACACTTAGCCACTGAACACAGCAGCAACAACAATAGACCAAACCAGCAGCAAACTCAACACAGCAGCAACAACAAACAACACAGACCAGCAGCAACACTCAACACAGCAGCAGTAACAGACTCTTCAATGTAACAATGACCAATGTGTGTGTGTGTATTTTTGAATCCTTCTTCTGTGTTCACTATCACTGTGTATATGTTTCAGAATACTTTCTCTGTATCTATCTCTCTATGTGTTAAAGTATTATCTCTTCCTCTTTTTGTTTCAGAATGCTCTCCAAAATCTTTCTAATCCCCAAAGTCCCTGATCAAAAAACCTCCCTAATTGAATGCCTAAGCCTCTCCTTATATAGATTTTCATCCAGCTCCTAGTGGTATTCCCCTTAAAACTGAATCCCCAGCCCATCATATTCCCTGCAACCTCCACTGTCCAGTGTCCAGGTATGGACTACAGCATAAAATAATGCTGGTGGCAGGACATCAGTGGGATACCCTGCTGTACAGGTTCCACTAGCCCTTTTATGGGCAAGTGATTAAACAATTAATCTTAATTAAATCCTAACACTGTAACCAATTAACTCTTAATCCAGAATTAAACAAACAACCAAAGCCTAAACTTGTGCATTGCATACGGGCAGGCCAGAGCATGAACAAATCATACAAACAAATTAATTTGTTGACGACATTAAACAAACTAGGCATACAAGCTATCGCAGCATTGAATTCAAACAAGAATTGGCAAAGAATAGGAATCGACCAAATAAAAGGTCTGTTGAGAAGGGTAGAAGAATGCTAAGAATTTCTGAAGCTAAACATAAATACACACACGGATTACAACCAACAATCGTAAAGGACACGAATTACCTCAAAGAAATATGCCGAACCAAGCTTCGAACTTTGATTTGGAACTATTGAAGCCAAACGGGCTTTAATCGAGATGTTCTCGATTGAGAACACCTAGACTAAAGTCCCTTGGACTTCAATTACGATTAATTCGGCTCGAATCGGGCCTCTTCAAAAATTAGGGTTCTTGAGACTCGATTTGGGGTTTGGGTAGTTCGGGCTTGATTCGAACCCAGCCAGGGTTAGTAGGGGTGTGAGGGTGGTCTGGAGGGGCTAGGGTATGAGTTTGGGGCGATTTGGCGTTGGCTCGAGTTTGACTCGAATCTTCAAATGAAGATTCGAGGAGCTCCGGAGTGATTCGAGGCAAACGAGGGCTGGATTCGTAATGGGGGAGGTGAGGGGAGTATTTGGTGTTAAGATGGTGGCCATTGGCCTACCGGAACCGCCGTGAGGCGATTTCCGGCAGGCGGTGTGCGGCGGAGGCACGGCGAGGTTGAAGGTCTCTAAGAGAGACGGTATGTCTGAGGGGGGGTCTGGCTTGGGGGGGCGGGGTGCGTTTGTGAGATTATATATGAATTAAGAGGTTAAATCCTGATCGTTGGATCAAACTTGATCAACGACCAGGATCTCTTCTCATAACCAAACGGTGTCGTTTGGTTAAGTCACGGCCTGGATGTATATTCGAATTAAAAGATTAATCTGGGCCGTTGGATAATAAAATCCAACGGTCCAGATCAAGCGTTACATTCTGATGCTGGGCGAGTATTTTGGGATTTTAATGATTAATCTGGGCCGTTGGATAATAAAATCCAACGGTCCAGATCAAACATTACTTAAGGTGATGTTGGGGTGAGTATTGGGCTGGAGCGTGTGGGCTGGACGGGTGAGGGGTTTGGGCCAGTCTTTTGGACTAAAACATGGCCCGAGTCTGCTCTCCATGATGTACTATATGTATATGTGTATATATATATATATATATATATATATATATATATATATATATATACATATATACATATATACTAACCTATAACACAACTATTTTTTACTACAATTATCGTACATAATTACATATCACCTAAAAATGTAAATCACATGACTTCGATATCAAACACTAAAAATGCAAAACCTAATATATATTTTTGTATTTTACTAATTTAAATAAATAAACACGCACACAAAAAATGCAAATTTAAGATAAAAACAACACAAAAAATCACAAAAGTCATGCCCACCACGAAACTATTTTTATTTTGAATTTTCTGGGAGTACTTCTCCGGTAAGGCAAAAATCACGTGCTCACAAGGTGTACGTGGATCACAAAAGCCTACAGCATTTATTCAAGAAAAAGGAGTTGAATTTGCAGCAGAGGAGGTGGCTAGAGTTGTTAAAGGACTATGATTTTACTATCCTATATCTCCCAGATAAGGCCAATGTGGTGGCCGATGCGTTGAATAGAATGCCAGCATGGGTAGTCTAGCTTATATTCCACTCAGTCAGAGACCACTTGCCCTAGATGTCCAAGGCTTAGCCAATCGGTTCGTGAGACTAGACATTTCTTAGCCTAGTAGGGTGTTAACCTGCACGGTCGCCCGTTCTTCTCTATTAGAGCGTATCCATGAGAGGCAGTTTGATGATCCTCATTTGCATGACCTGAGGGATATTGTACAGAGGGGAGGTGCCACGAAAGTAACTCTAGATGATGACGGAGTATTGAGATTGTAGGGGCGAGTTTGTTTGCCTAATGTGGAGCGGATTCGAGAGTTGATCCTAGCGGAGGCCCACAGTTCGCGGTATTCTATTCACCCGAGCACCGCGAAGATATATTAGGACTTACGGCAGCACTATTGGTGTCGCAGGATGAAGAAGGACATCGTTGCGTATGTCGCTCGGTGTCTAAATTGTCAGCAGGTGAAATATGAGCACCAGAGGCCTGGTAGTGTATTCCAGAGAATTGAAATTCACGAGTGGAAATGGGAGCGAATCATAATGGACTTCATTACTGGACTTCCTTTGACTCGGAGGAAATTTAATGCTATTTGGGTCATTGTTGATAGGCTGACCAAGTCAGCACACTTCATTCCAGTATCTATCTCTTACTCATCGGAGAAGCTAGGAGAGATTTATATCAGGGAGATTGTTCTCCTTCATGGGATGCGGTGTCTATTATCTCAGATCGGGGTACGCAATGTACCTTGCATTTTTGGAGAGCGGTCTAGCAGGAGTTGGGAACCCAGGTCCAGTTGAGTACAGGTTTTCATCCTCAGACGGACGATCAGTCTGAGAGGACGATTCAGATCCTAGAGGACAAGCTCCGAGCATGTGTCATCGATTTTGGAGGCTCGTGGGACCAGTTTCTACCATTAGCGGAGTTCGCCTACAACAACAGCTACCAGTCTAGCATTCGGATGGCCCCGTATGAGGCGTTGTATGGTAGGCGATGTCGGTCTCCAGTCGGATGGTTTGAGCCGGGAGAGACTCGGTTGTTGGGTACAGACTTAGTTCAGGAGGCTTTAGATAAGGTCAAGACTATCCAGGAGAGTTTGCGTTTAGCCCAGTCCAGGCAGAAGACTTATGCGGATCGTAAGTTTTGAGATGTAGATTTCATGGTTGGTGAGCGGGTATTGCTCTGGGTATCGCCTATGAAGGGTGTGATGAGGTTCAGAAAGAAGGGAAAGCTTAGCCCTAGGTATATTGGTCCATTTGAGATACTGGACCGAGTAGGAGAGGTGGCTTACAGACTAGCTCTGCCACCTAGCTTATCAGCTGTGCATCCACTTTTTCATGTATCTATGCTTCGGAGGTACCACGGCGATCCCACACATGTGTTAGACTTCAGTACTATCCAATTGGACAATGATTTATCCTACGAGGAGGAGCTGGTGGCCATTCTAGACCGGTAGGTTCGACAGTTGAGGTCGAAGAGTTTTCCTTCTGTGCGTGTTCAGTGGAGAGGTCAGCCTCTTGAGGCATCGACCTGGGAGTCCGAGTCTGATAAGCGGAGCCGTTACCCACATTTTTTCCCCGACTCAAGTACTTCCTTCTCTTGTCCGTTCGAGGACGAACGGTTGTTTTAGAGGCGGAGGAGTGACGACCCAAAGGGTCATCACCTATTTTCCTCATTTGTCCTGTGCTCTCGAGTCCTTTAAAACCTTATTTTATGTTGCCTCGATTTCTGTGCATAGTCTGGGCAGGTAGCCGGAAAGATTTTGTGCTAGAATATGTGAATTCTATGAAACATTTGAAGAAAATTGATATTAATATTGATATAGTTGACTTCGGTAAAAATTTTTGGTAAACGGACCCGGACCCGAGATCGGATAGTCCAGGAAAGTCCGTAGGAAAATATAGGACTCGGGCATGCGTCCGGAGTCGAATTCTAACGCCTAGAGCCCAAGATATGAATTTTTCTGTTAATTTGTTTTTGCTTAAATTATTAATGAAAATGGATTAAACGACCATGGTATCGGGCTCGTATTTTGGTTCCGATGCCCGGTACAAATCTTAAATATTATATAAGTGCTTTCTACAAAGTTTGGCGACATTTGGATGTCGTTTGATGTGTTTTGAAGCTTGAGTTCCAAATTTGAAAGTTTATGAAGTTAAAGGAAGATAATCATGAACTTGAGGCTTGATTTGATGAAAACGATGTTATATTGGCGATTCGATCGCACGAGCAAGTTTGTAATATGTCTTTGAAGTTGTGTGCATGTTTGGTTAGGAGCCCGAGGGATCGGGTAAACATTTGATAGGCCGTTAGAGCAGATTTTGAAAAATATCACGGCTGGTATTTTTTCCCAGCTGATATCTTCGCAATTGCGAAGAAATGCTCGCAATTGCGAAAGGGATCAGATTTAGCCTTGGTTCGCAAATGTGAACCAATCTTCGCAAATGCGAAGATGGCAGGATAAGGCAGTGCTCGCAAATGCGGGTAAAATCTCGCAAATGCGAGAAACTCAGGAACCCTTCAAGTTCGCAAATGCGAATATCCTCTCGCAAATGCGAGACTGGCTGACCTTGGCCAGAGTTCGCAAATACGAACGATTCCTCGCAAATGCGAGGGCAACAGTCCAAAAACCTTTAATGTTCGCAATTGGGAACAAACGTTCGCAATTCCCATAACCGCAGCTGTGCAATCTGATACTAAACAAATTTTACACCTCTTTTCTTCATTCTTTCAAAACCCAACACACCTCACACGATTCTTCAAGATCAAAATCACTCCAAAACAATTGTAAGTCACTTTTTACTTAATTCTTTCAATTCCTAACATCATGACACATGTTTTTCAAGAGAAATCAAAGGTTTTCATGGTAGAAATCCTTGTTTTTGGGTAGAACCTAGGTTTTTCATGAATTGGGGAATGGGACCTCGATTTGAGGTCCGATTTTGAAACAAATCATATAATTGAACTCGTGAGGCAATGGGTAACCGGATTTTGGTTCGAACCCCGAGTTCCGACCACGTGGGACCAGGGGCATTTTGGGTTAAACTTTGAGAAAACCATTTTAAGCATCCAAACCAATTTATATAGTATTAACTAATGTAATTGAACCAATTATGATTAGATTCGAGCTAGTTGAAAGTTCAAATATGGGTAAAGCTATAATTGAAGGATAATTGGACTTCAAGGCTTAGAGGTAAGTGTTTGATCTATCCTAGCTTGAGGGAATAGGATTAATGTGCTAATTGCTAAGTGATCGAGTGCGATGTATGGGATGTGGTGAAGAGCATCCATACACTGGCGTCTAGCATGACCGTGAGTCGTTGTTGATATCTATTATGGGGTGTTTTTAAGATAAAATCTTGAACCCTTCCCGGGTTGTGAAGTTGACTATTGTTTCCCTTGCCAGGAGACTTTATTGTGATGTTGATTATTGTGTCCCTAGTCAGGACGGTTCATGATTATTTGTTTTTATTCTTTAGCCCTTAACTGTGATTGTTATTTGGCTGAGGAAGAGTGATAATGCATGAAGAGTGATGTTGTGCCTTGTTTATTGATTACGCACGAAGGGTAATGTCGTGCCTTGTTTTAATGATTATGCACGAAGGATCATGTCGTGCCTTATTTTATTGATTATGCACGAAGGGTAATGTCGTGCCTTGTTATTGATTATGCACGAAGGATCATGTCGTGCCTTGTGATATTGATTATGCACGAAGGAACATTCTGTTCCATTGTTATTTGAACCATGCACGAAGGATCATGTCGTGCCATGGATGTGAGGATGAGAGTAAAAGCACGAAGGGTGATTCCGTGCAACTATTTGAAATTTCCTTGTTTTGATAATAACTGTTTTCATTGTACTATGACTTTCTTTACTGTTCTAATATATGTAGCTGATTATGTTTTCCCCAGTATGATACTTCTGTGTTAATTTTGTTACTTGATCATCCTGTTGTTTTGTAGTATGTACATATATAGAACTGCACAGGTTTATGTGAGTGTCTGGTCCCAGGCTTGTCACTACTTCGCCGGGATAGGCCAGACGTCTCTTCTATTTACTTATGTAGGGTGCTCGTGGGAGTTTTGAGCATATTCGAGACCGAGGTAGCTTGCAGGTGTCCGCACGCCCGGCATCTCTTCTATTTACTTATGTTATTTGTTGTGGTCTCATTGTTCCGAGACAGACAGATATTTATTATTTTCTTTCAGACCATTATGTGTAGTATTCTTTACTAGTTCGTGAGTTGGTGACTCCACGTCTTGGGTAGAGGATTTTCTCAATGTTACCTTATTATTATTCTTCTCTATTTAGAAAGACTTCCGCATTTATTAAATTGAGTAACTATTTTTATTGATATTAAGTATGAGTATAAAAATGACGATATGAACAGGATAATGTCGAATGAATTGGCTTGCCTAACTACCACGAGTAGGCGCTATGACGATCCCGATGACGGGGGAAAATCCGGGTCGTGACAATTGGTCACATTCACTTTAAAGTGACTAGTAAGAATTTGAATCTTTTGTCCCTGTTCTAATCAAAGAATAATTTGTTAGTATAAAATGGTGGTTAGCTGTTGGCATTCTTCTTGGCCTTGCTCCCATATTTGAACTTGCTCCAACTTGCTCTATTGTATTGCCTTACCATAATTTACGGCTGCCTTTCAAAATTTCTGATCCTCATGACCCAACTGTTTTCCTTGTGTCTCTCTCTTGTAATTTCTTTTCTTTCTTGTGAACTTTTGCTTCTTCTTCCAAATATCTGGTTACCATATATCCTTCTTGTTTCAACTGTCCTTTGATGAATCACAATCTTATTGTGCCATATAACTGAGAAGCTGGTAGTTAGTTTTCACTCACAATGTCTTATAGACAAATTCCAAGAAAATGAAATGCAATGACCTCAAAGTTTTGAGGGTAGAAATACATTAAAAAGATAAAAAGGAACAGGACTTATCTGAGTGGAAAGGCTGATTCTTTTGATCATGCCATGCATTTGGATTAACTGACCCAGTCTGTCCAACCAACAATTGTCTATTGCCACTTTTACCAACTTCATTTCACCATTCGATTTTCAACAAAACCCAAACTTTGCTTGCTTTTCCGCTTTTCAACCACAAACATTTTTCTCACTTTCGCCTTACGGTGCCCATGTGGGTTTTCACCAATAAGACTCTCTCATTTTTATTTCCCTAAGCTCATATTGCCTTATGATGTCTGTGAGGATTTTCACCAATAAGACTCTCTCATTCTCAACTCGCATCGCCTTACGGTGCCCGTGAGGGTTTTCACCGATAAGACTCTCATTTTTTATATTTTCCATCTTTTGGTGCCAGAGTGTTGTCCATAACATGCTTCATTTCACTTGCCATTCCTTAAAATTGATCAGAAGATAATTCTTTGGACCATAATGTGGCTTTGGATGGGTTTATAAAGAAAGGTATAAATGCTAAAAATTTCCAACGTGGGTTCAAAAAATTACAACTTTCGGAATCATATTTTACATAATAAACATAACTTCTGCCCCAGATTCAATCTTTTGGGGATTCTTGGATTTTCTTTCGGTTATGACTGAACCTTGGTGAGGCTGCCTACGTACCTTTCGGGATCAAGTCAAAACGCAGTTCGGATCATAGAATCGCTTTATTATTGTGATGTTTCTTTTTTTCCATTCATTCTTCTTTGCATTTTTCTTTCTTTTCTTTTCTTTTTCTTTTATTTTCCATATTTTTCTTCATTTTTTTCTTTTCTCTATTATTCTATTTTCTTTTCCATTCTTTTCTTTTGTTTTCCTTTCTTTTTCTTGACATTTCATCGTTCAATCTTTGACTTTGTTGTTGACTCCGAAATAGGGATATGAAAGAATAATGTAATAAGGCTCAAAGGGAGAGCAATGGATAAAGTGTTTGGATAGCGAAACAAAATTCCTTCATCATTTCAATTTCAAGAATATGACAAACACAATTAGATACATGAAGATAAAGAAATCATACATTATATCTTTTGACTGCATCAATATTGATAGCCATTTCTATGAATTTTCCTTCCACATCTCTTAGATATAACACTCCATTGGACAACACTCATGATACAACAAATGGCCCTTGCCAGTTGGGAGCGAACGTTTCTTTGGCTTCTGCCCAATGGGGTAGTATACGCCTTAATACCAATATTTCGACTTCAAATTTTCATGGACGCACTTTCTTGTTATAAGCTCTAGCTATTCTTTGTTGATACAATTGCCTATGACATACCGCTGCCAGTCTTTTCTCATCAATCAAGCTCAATTGTTCTAAACGTGATTTGACCCATTCATCATCATCAATTCTTACTCCGCAGTGATTCGAAGGGAGGGTATTTCCACTTTCGTGGGTATTACTACTTCCGTGCCATACACCGATGAATAAGGGGTTGCACCTACCGAAGTGCGAATGCTAGTGTGATATCCCAACAAAGCAAATGGTAATTTCTCATGCCATTGTCTCGATCCTTCCACCATTTTTCGAAGAATTTTCTTAATGTTCTTATTGGCTACTTCAACTGCTCCATTCGCCTTAGGACGATATGGTGTGGAATTGCGGTGCGTAATTTTAAACTTCTGACATGTCTCTGCCATCAAATGACTATTAAGATTGGCACCATTATCTGTAATAATCACCTTCGGAATTTCAAACCGGCAAATGATGTTTGCATGCACAAAATCCACCACTGCCTTCTTGGTTACTGCCTTGAATGTCTTTGCCTCAACCTATTTAGTAAAATAGTCAATGGCAACCAAAATAAACCTATGCCCATTAGATGTTGCTGGCTCTATTGGTCCAATGACATCCATACCCCAAGCAACGAAAGGCCATGGTGCCGACATTGTATGCAACTTGTATGGTGTAGAATTAATTAAGTCTCCATGTACTTGGCATTGATAACATTTGCGCAAAAAGCTAATCCAGTCTCGTTCTATAGTAAGCCATCAATATCCAGCTATGAGAATTTTCTTTGCTAGCACACACCCACTCATGTGTGGTCCGCAGACTCCTGCATGTACTTCAGCCATAATTGTTGTAGCCTTCTTTGCATCTATACATCTCAACAAACCAAGATCCAGGGTTATTTTGTACAAAACCCCTCGGCTAATGAAGAATCCACTTGCCAATAGTCTTATAGCTCTCTTTTGATCCCCTGCGGCCTGTGCCGGATATACCCACGTTCTGAGATACTCTTTAATATCATGGAACCACGGATCACCATCGAGTTCCTCTTCTACTGTATTACAATAAGCATTTTGATCACGAACCTGAATTTGCAACGGGTCCACATAAGCTTTATCCGGATGATGTAACATAGACGCCAAAGTGCCCAGAGTATCGGCAACTTCATTATGGATTCTCGGGATATGCTTGAATTCTATAGACTGAAACCACTGACATAATTCATGTAGACACTGCCGCCATGGTATGAGTTTTAAATCTCGTGTTTCCCATTCTGCTTGAATCTGATGTACCAAGAGATCTAATTCACCCATGACCATAATCTCTTGAACACCCATATCTATATCCATTCTCAATCCTAGTATACATGCTTCGTATTCAGCCATATTGTTGGTACAAAAACAATGAAGCTGAGCGGTGACAGGATAATGTTGACATGTCTTTGAAATAAGCACTGCTCCAATTCCTATGCCTTTTTGTTAGCAGCCCCATCAAAGTATAACTTCCAGCCATGCTTTTCATCTTGTTCCAATTCTTCAATAATCATTGCTTCTTTATCAGGAAAATATGTTTTCAGTGGTTCATATTCGTCATCAACTGGATTCTCTGCTAATTGATCGGCAACTGCTTGTGCTTTCATCGCAGTGCGGGTTACATAAACAATATCAAACTCTATGAGAAGGATTTGTCATTTAGCAAGCCTCCCTGTGGGCATGGACTTCTGAAAGATGTACTTCAACGGGTCCAGTAGGGATATGAGATAAGTGGTATAAACTGACAAATAGTGTTTCAGTTTCTGTGCCACCTAGGTTAAAGCACAACACGTTCTTTCCAATTGAGTGCACTTCACCTCGTAAGACGTGAATTTCTTGCTGAGATAATAAAAGTCCTACTCCTATTTTCCTGCTTCATCATGCTGCCCCAGTACACAGCTGAAAGAATTATCCAATACAGTCAAATAAAGGATTAGAGGTCTTCCTGGCTCTGGCAGAACTAGTACATGTGGGTTGGCCAGGTATTCCTTCATTTTATCAAATGCATCTTGACATTCATCAGTCCATTTAACTGCAACATCTTTATTCAGAAATCTAAAGATAGGCTCACATGTTGATGTAAGCTGAGCGATAAATCTGCTAATGTAATTCAACCTGCCGAGCAAACTCATCACATCTTTCTTGCTCTTTGGCGGAGGTAATTCCCGGATGGCTTTGATTTTAGACGGGTCTAATTCAATACCACGTCGACTTACAACAACCCCAACAATTTCCTGATGGCACCCAAAAGCACATTTTGATGGATTGAGCTTGAGATTGTACTTGCGAATCCTCTGGAAGAACTTTCTCAGATCTTTAATATGGTCATGTTGTTTCTAGACTTGATAATACATAATCCACATAAACTTCAATCTCCCGATGTATCATATCATGGAACATGGTAGTCATTGCCCTCATATATGTTGGCCCGGCATTTTTCAGTCCAAATTACATCACCCTGTAGCAGTATGTTCCCCAAGGTATGATGAATGTCGTCTTTTCAGCTTCTTCTTCATCCATCAGGATCTGGTGGTAACCCACATAACAATCCACAAAAGAACCAATCTCATGTTTGGCACAATTCTCAATTAATATGTGGATGTTTGGCAATGGAAAATTGTCTTTTGGACTTGCTTTGTTGAAGTCTCGATAATCAACACATACCCTGGTTTTTCCATTTTTCTTCGGAACATGCACAACATTGGCTAACCAGGTGGGATATTTGGTAACCCGTATAACCTTTGCTTCAAACTGCTTATTGACTTCTTCATTTATTTTCACACTGATATCTGTTTTGAATTTTCTCAGCTTCTGTTTGATGGGTGGGCATTCTGAATAAGTGGGCAATTTATGGACTACCAAATCGGTGCTCGGTCCCGTCATGTGATGGTATGACCATGCAAATATATCTTTATATTCATGCAGCAACTTTATCAATTCTTCCCTGAGTGAGGATTCCAAATGAACACTTATCTTTGTTTCCTGAACATTTTCCTAATCCCCCAGATTAATGGCCTCTGTCTCATTCAAGTTCGGTTTGTGTTTTTCCTCATATTGATTTAACTCCTTACCAATTTCTTCCAAAGCTTCCTCATCATCATATTCCACCTTATTATCACATTCAATTTCGTATATTACTATTTGATTATCAAGACTGGGCCGGGAATTCCTTATGCATGGCATATCATTGAAATCAGCAAAAAATGGACTGTACAAGAAAAGAAAAATAAAATAAGGCTATCATGAATGGATGAAGAAAGAAATTGCATTTCATTAAAATTTTGACAGATAACAAGGTTTGACACATCCGATTAGACGGAACATAGAAATCTATATTACAGCCTTGAAATAAAATAGATTTAAAAACGAAACAACCAAAGTTAACTACCACAACTCCCTTCTAGTCGGAAGAGGAGTAGCTTCCCAGATATTCAACTTGTCTTGGGATCCAACAAATTGGACATCCATTTTATTTGTGCCCTCAGCTTCTTCTACCATATTCACCTCTTCAAATAGCTTTTCAAATCTTTCAAGTAGCTCCCTGTCGGGCCTTATCTCTGCTAAGTTAGGCATTACTGTCGCTGGACGCCTCTTTGTACCAGACCTAACGAACGAATGGGAGAGGCGAGGGATAGGCTTAGGGAGGGTCTAACCTTTCTTCTTCAGTTTTCGGGCTCTATTTATATCAGCAATGGTTGGTTAAAAGCCCAACCCAAAAGAATCAATGTTTTCGAGAAGAGTTACCGGCTGTGTAATTCCCTGTAATACAGCTCCCAATCCCTTTCCAGGGAGAAACCCATTTTTCAACATCTCTGTAGCAACCATAACTGATACGGAAGCTATTTTTGGCATCGGAACACGCTTGCCCTAAGGAACTTCAGCGACCTACATAGTATCTACCACTTGATACACCCAGGGGCCTTTATCGCCTTCAACCTCTTCAAAAGGAGTGATGGTGTTGCAAGAATTATATTTACCATGGACCACTATTTCTTGATGGTCCCATTTGAACTATACCATCTAATAGAGTGAAGACGGCACGACCTTTGCCGCATGAATCCATGGTCGACCAGGTAGGATATTATAGGATACAGCAACATTCAAGACTTGAGATTCCATTGTAAACTCTACTAGTCTAATGGTAAGTTCCAGCACAATATCTCCAACAATATTCTTTCCACCTCCGTCGAACCCGTGCACAGAAATACTATTCTTATGGATTCTCTCATTATCAATCTTGAACCTTCCCAATGTAGACAAAGGGCATATGTTGGCACTCGACCCATTATCAATTAGCACATGGGTTACAACTGAATCTTCATATTTCACAATAAGATACAAAGCTCTGTTATGCTCTGTTCCTTCTATCGGCAGTTCGTCATCTGAGAATGTCACCCTATTCACCTCAAAGATTTTATTTGCGATCTTTTCAAGATGACTTACTGTAATCTTCTCAGGCACATGAGCCTCATTCAATATTTTCATTAATGCGCTACATTGTTCATCTGAGTGAATCAGTTGGGACAATAGAGATATTTGCGCTGGCGTCTTTCTCAGTTGTTATACTATCGAGTAATCATGCGTTTTCATTTATTCAAGAACTCATCGGCCTCTTCCTTAGTAATAGCTTTCTTCACAGTAACCGAATTATCTTTGGTGAGTTTTGCTTTTCTTAATTCTTCGGGAGCAAAGCACCTCCCCGACCTCGTCAACCCGTGGGTCTCATTCGAACTTTACCATCTGATAGAGTGAAGACGGCATGGCCTTTGCAGCATGAATCCATGGTCGACCCAGTAGGATATTATAGGATACAAAAACATCCAAGACTTGAAATTCCATTGTAAACTCTACCAGTCCGATGGTAAGTTCCAGCACAATATCTCCAATAGTATTCTTTCAACCTCCGTCGAACCCGCGCACACAAATGCTATTCTTATGGATTCTCTCATTATCAATATTCAACTTTCCCAATGTAGACAAAGGGCATATGTTGGCACTCGACCCATTATCAATTAGCACATGGGTTACAACCGAATCTTCACATTTCACAGTAAGATACAAAGCTCTGTTATGCTCTGTTCCTTCTATCGGCAGTTCGTCATCTGAGAATGTCACCCTATTCACCTCAAAGATTTTATTTGCGATCTTTTCAAGATGACTTACTGTAATCTTCTCAGGCACATGAGCCTCATTCAAGATTTTCATTAATGCGCTACATTGTTCATCTGAGTGAATCAGCTAGGACAATAGAGATATTTGCGCTGGTGTCTTTCTCAATTGTTATACTATCAAGTAATCTTGCACTTTCATTTATTCAAGAACTCCTCGGCCTCCTCCTCGGTAATAGCTTTCTTCACTGTAACCGAATTATCTTTGGTGAGTTTTGCTTTTCTAAATTCTTCGGGAGCAAAGCACCTCCCCGACCTCGTCAACCCGTCGGTTTCACAAATTTCATCTTTAACCTCTTTCCCTCGATACATGATGGTCACTTTGTTGTAATTCCGTAGCACAGCTTTAGCATTTGCAACAGGCAATTGAGTCACCGGTTTGATACTGACCGTCTCTAATTGGGCCCTTTTCATAGTCAACACAGGTTTTGCACTTGCTCCTGGAACTATTACCTTTACCTGCTCGGGCTTTGCTACCACTATTGGCTCATTCATCATTTGCTTGATCGTAATTACTTCTTTCTTACCCATTACTTTCTCCTCTACCTTGCCTTCGCTTGCCTTAATCATCATGATAGTTTGATAAGGCTTTTTGCAATCTCCTCTTTGCATCAACTCTATCATATAAGCTTCATGATGAACCGGTAGGGATTTTTATGTAATATTAGGAGCTTCGGGAGCTTGGACATTAATTCTTCTTGAATCAATAAGCTCCTGAATTGCGGTTTTCATATGCGAACACTTCTCTGCGTCATGTCCTGGAGCTCCTAAACAGTACTCACAGCTAACAGACTAGTCCAGGTTCCTTGGTGGTGGGTTAGGGATTTTTGATTCAATGGGGTTTAGGATTCCAAGCTGCCTCAGTCTATGAAAAAGACTGGTGTATGATTCTGCTAATGGAGTAAAAGCTTTATTCTTTTGCAGCCTATCATTCCTGACACCGGGATTAGAACAAAAGCCTGTTCCATCGGGGTTTTTATATGTTTTGGGTGGTAGGTATGCATTTTGGGTGTGCTATGTGTTATGAGGTGCTGGTGCACGCCATGGTGTTGGCGGTGGTATGTAGGTTTGAGCATGGTGTACTGAAAATTATGGAACATGGGGGATAGTAGTGTTATGGTGGGCCATATGGTGCTGGTGAGTAAGGCTAATGATGTGGGCGGGGTTGATGGTAGTAAGGATTAGGATTCCTGGACCATGATCTTCCTTCTACAACGGCCACTTCTTCTTTCTTCTTTTTCCCAAGGGCTCCTCCGGTGCCTGTTTGAATTACCTGGGTTGTGGCTTTTATTACCGAATAGCTCATAATATTGTTAGATTTTAAACCTTCATCAACCATGCTCCCCATCTTGACGACTTCATTAAATGTTTTCCCGATAGCTGATACTAAGTGCCCGTAATATGTAGGCTCTTGAGCTTGTAAGAAGTAGTCCACCATCTCTCCTTCATTCATGGGTGGATCTACTCGGGCAGCTTGCTCTCTCCACCTGAAACATTATTCTCGGAAGCTCTCTCCTGGCTTTTTCTCTATCTTTGTCAATGAAAGCTTATCGGGAACAATCTTTAGGTTGTATTGGATATAATTAGCGAATGCTTGAGCGAGATCATCCCAAATAAACCATCTAGCATGGTCTTGCCTTGTTTTACCACTCTAGGGCCGATCCACTAAGGCTTTGGCTAAAATAAGTCATTAGAAACTCATCTTTACCGCCGGTACCTCGCATTTTGCTGCAAAAACCTCTCAAATGTGCCACTAGGTCACCGTGAACGTCATAGAGATCAAATTTGGGTAGCTTAAAAACATGCCGGTAGCTACACCTCCAGGAATAAACACAAATCTTTATAAGCTACCCTCACTTGGCCCCCAAGGCCCTGCATGTTCCGAAAAGATTGTTCAAGACTCTTCATTTTTCAGATCATCTCTTCTTGTTTAGGATTTTTGGGTGGTTCTTCCTCCTCCGCTATGTCAATGAGGGGAGTATAAGAATCATGATATCGAAAGGTAGGTTCTAGAGGATAATAATGATTGTCTTAGGTATGAAATATTGGTTCACTGGATGATTTGTGTAATGTGGCAGGTAGAGGGGCCACAAACACAGGAGCGGCATGTGGTGGTGGTGGTGGAAACTATTTTTGGTGGTGGACGATGTGGTGGTGTTTTTGAGGTAGTTTCATAGTAAGGCGGGTATGTGGGGTAGGCAGTAGATGAATTTATGGTGGGTGGGCCCTGTGTTCGGATCGGTGGAGGAATATAAGCAGGATTGGCTGGATATGTGGGTAAAGGTTGTCCCTTCGCCCAGGCACGGCACATTTCGGCCATCTGCTGCTTGAGTTTGTACATATCTTCTTTCATAGCACTCACGTCTACCACCTCTTCTTCTCGAGCTGGGTCCACAACCGTAGCCTCAATCTTGTGACGACCCGGCTCGTCGTCACGGGAATTACCACCCCGTTATATTGTAATTACATGTTTTATGCTTTTATAACAGTGTTAGAGTCTATCGGGTGAGTTAGGAGTGAATTGGATTGAAAATGAGGCATATAGCCTTTTTGAAGGAAACTTGAATGAGAAAAGTCAACCCGGAGTTGACTATTTGGTTAGAGGGCTCGAAATTGAATTCTGATTATTCGGTTAGTTCCGGGAGGTCATTTATGACTTAGGGGAGCGATCGGAATTGAATTTGGAGGCCCGGTGTAGAAATAGGCTTGAATTGGCTAAGGTTGAATTTTGGCGAAATCCAAACGGTAGGTGAGATTTTGATCCGGGGGTCGGAAGGGAATTCCGACAGTTGCAGTAGCTCCGTTAGGTAATTTTGGATGTGCCTGCAAAATTTCAGGTCATTCGGGCATCGTTTAGTCGGGTTTTTGATTGATTGTGTAATTCAGAATGTTTTAAGGAATTTAGGCTTGAATTCGATGTGAATTTTGGGTTTTGATGTTGTTAGACGTGTTTTGAGGATTGGAGCAAGTTCGAATAAAGTATTAGGATGTGTTGGTGTGTTTGGATGAGGTCCCGGGGGCCTCGGGGTGTTTTCGGATGGCTAAACGAGAGAAAATGTGGAAAAATTGCAGGTTTGGGATTCTGGTTCTGTTGTTTTCGCTCCTGCGGAAATGGGGGCGCAGGAGCGAGTCCGCAGAAGCGGATACAGGAGCGCAGAAGCGCTGTTGATCGCGGAAGCGGAGTTTCGTCCGCAGGAGCGGCACCGCTGGTGCGGAAAGTGAGCCGCAGAAGCGGAATTGGCCGGCTAGGCCTGGAAACGCAGAAGCGACCCTCCGGTCGCGGATACGGGCTCGCAGGAGCGGACTCCTATACGCAGAAGCGGGAAGGACCGCAGAGGCGGAGGGTATTCCGCAGAAGCGGTTCCGCAGGGGCGGAAAATGGTCCGCAGAAGCGAAAATCGCAGTGAATTAATTGTATCAGAAGTTAGAAAATTTCAGAAACATTTCACACATTTGGGTCTCGGCTTAAGGAGGCGATTTGGGCAATTTTGAAGAGAAACTCAAGGGAAATCATCAGGTAATCAACTACGGACTTAAACTATGATTAGTATTGATAATATTATGCAATTATATCATGAAAATGGAGGAATTTGGGGTAATTTATGGAGGATTTAGCCCTAGGCTTAAACTTTAGAAAATCAAGGTTTTGAATGGGCAAATGGAGTCCGAATTTGGTAAAATTGATATGCTTAGACTCGTATTGAGATGAGGGTTCCAAATATGTGACTTTTGTAGTTTTTCGAGAAGTGTACCGAAAGTCGGGTTTTGACAACTTTGGGAATTTTGATGTAAATTGAGTTGTATTGATTGGGTGTCGTCCCATTGGCCTAATTTGTTGTATTTCTACTGTATTTGATCAGATTCTATGCGTGCGGAGCTTGATTCTCGTGGCAAGGGCATTGCGGAGTAGTCGTCGCGCCGTATTGAGGTGAGTAATAGATGTGGGTGATGACCAGCGGGTTCGAAACCCCGGTATACCACTTTGTGACGTTGTATAGCAGCGAGACACGCACTCTCATGTGAGTGCGGGGTCGATTGTGATTGGGGACTATGGCTTAGTCCGACTTGCTGATATTGTGTTATGATATTAGGCTATTCATGAGCCGTCGAACCTCCTTCTCGGATGGTTGCATATTATACTGTGATATTGGCTACTCTTGAGCCGTTGAACCCCCTTCTTGGGTGGTTGAGTATACTTGTGGGCCGTGAGCCAGTTATTGGATTCCGCGAGGATCGTTATCATTGTTTTATCATATTGACATGTTAGTTACTACCAGTCCGTAGCTATTTCTGTTATCATGCTATTTCCAATCTCTGGAACTTGACATTACTGTTTTCAACTGAAAAATGATAAAAGATGTTTTCAAATCTACTTTTGAGCCTGCGAGGTTGCATTTGCATATTAGCTGACTGGTAGTGGATCGGGCTGTGCGCTGCAGCAGTATATATGTTGGATCGG
The DNA here is from genome assembly GCA_032618575.1 of Nicotiana noctiflora. Taxonomy (NCBI): domain Eukaryota; kingdom Viridiplantae; phylum Streptophyta; class Magnoliopsida; order Solanales; family Solanaceae; genus Nicotiana; species Nicotiana noctiflora. Next base: position 150,073 of record JASVEL010011874.1, on the reverse strand, counting down.
ACTGCACGCCACAGTGATATTGTGCTTGGGCTGTAGGAGCCCCTCCGGAGTCTGAACCCCCACAGTGAGCACGGGTACCCAAATTGGATCGGGCTACGCGCCGTAGCGGTCATATCATGCATTGCATTGCATTTAGCTACATCTGCTAGCTGTTATACTGTTTGCTGGTACTTATTGGTACAGGTACAGTTGATATTGATTCTGTGACAGGGTATTCGATTACGGCTTTACATAGTGCTTTATTGCGGATTTTTTATCTGCGCTGTCTTACCCTTGTTTATTACCACTGAGTCTGGCAGTACTCATTTTACTCCCTGCACCTTGTGTGCAGATCCAGGTACCTCTCAGCAGTGATCTAGTAGCTGTGCGAGGCGACATTTGTGGATATTCGAGGTAGCTGCAGAGTCCGCAGGACCCGATATTCCTTCTTACCGTCTCTTGATTTTTGTATTGACTTTTCTTTCCGCACTTGGTATCTTGTAAACCTTTATACACTTATGTTCAGTAGAGGCTCATGACTCTTGACCCTTCGGTCTATGGGAGTTGGTGTATTATGGGACTTGGTTCCCCGTTTTCGTTATATGTATCGCTATTGCTTCGTGATTTAATATGCTCAAATGGGCTAAAGAGAGCTTCTAGCTCCGTTGTTGATATTGATTGGTCAGGCTGGCTTAGCAATGTGTTGGGCGCCATCACGACCGGATTTGGGGTCGTGACAAGTTGGTATCAGAGCCTAGGTTTACTAGGCCTCATGAGTCTTGAGCCGGTTAGTAGAGTCTTGTGGATCGGTACGGGGACGCCTGTACTTATCCTCGGGAGGCTGCGAACCTTTAGGAAAACTTCACTTTTCTTGAACTGTGTCGTGCGATCTTGTTGTTCTGAGAACTGAACTTCTATATTCTATTCTCTCGCAGATGGCGAGAACGCGAGCATCAGGACGAGGTGGACGACCTCCATTGCCACCTGTTAGAGGCCGCGGGCGCGGTCGTGCTAGAGGTAGAGGTAGGGCAGCTGAGGCAGTGCCAGCTGACCCGCCCGTTGTACCTGTTTAGGAGCAGCCCCCAGTGGTTGATGCTCCAGCAGCCCTAGTTCAGGCCCGGACTGTATCTATTGTTATTCCTGGTCTTCGGGAGACTCTTGCTCAGATATTATCGGTATGTTCCGGTTTGGCTCAGGTAGTCTCAGCTACTGCTACTGCAGCGACATCTCAGACAGGGGGCGGTCAGCAGACCCCCGCAGCTCGCACACCTGACCCGGTTGTTCAGGGACTTCAGACGCCAGAGGCGGTCCCCGCTCAGGTGGTTGCACCGGTTATTCCTCCAGCTGCACCAGCTCCAGCTCCAGAGCATATGGTTCAGGTTATGCCCGACGACGAGCAACGTCGTCTTGAGAGATTTGGTAGACTTCGGCCACCCCATTTCAGTGGCGTTGAGGGCGAGGATGCCCAGGGTTTCTTGGACAAGTGTCAGAGGATGTTGCGGACGGCTGGTATTCTTGAGTCCAGCGGAGTTTCATTTACTACCTTTCAGTTCACTGGTCCCGCATTTGATTGGTGGGAAGAGTTTGAGAGGCGTAGGCCTACAGGAGCAGCATTTCTCTACTCTCTTTCTAGAGAAATATGTACCTCAGTCTCGTCGCGAGGAGCTACGTCGCCAGTTCGAGTGGTTGGTTCAGGGCGACATGTCTGTGACTCAGTATGAGCTCGGATTCACACGGTTGGCTAGGCATGCCACATGGATGATCCCTAATGATAGGGAGAGGATCAAGAGGTTCATTGATGGCCTCAACTACTCTATCCGCATTCTTATGACCGAGAGAGAGTTTTGTCATCATCATTTGAGCAGGTTGTTGATATGGCACGTTCCATTGAGGCGGATCATCGCCGAGAGAGAGAGGAGTGGGAGGCCAAGAGGCCTCATGGTTCTGGCAGTTTCAGTGGTGCTCCATCTAGAGGGCATTTTCATCAGGGCAGAGGTCGCTCATCTAGACCTTCTCATTCAGGCCGCCTTGAGCAGAGCGGAGCTTCTTCTGGTCGTGGTCGCTAGAGATTCCTGCAGGGTCAGTCTTTACTTAGTGCCCTCCCAGCTCAGAGTCCAGCACCTACTACTTCTTCAGCCCAGGGTTCTTCCGCGGTGAGGGGTTCCATTCAGTCCCATTCTCCAGCACCAGGTTCATGTTATGAGTGTGGTGAGTTTGGCCATATGAGGAGACAGTGCCCTCGACTCCGTAGGGAAAGGACTCAGCAGAGGGACCAACCCTCATCTTCAGCACCATCTCAGTCTAGTAGAGGTGGAGGTCAGTCTTCTCGTGGTTGCCCCAGGGGCGAAGAGATATCTGGTGGAGGCCAGGCACGATTCTATGCACCCCCCGACAGGCGTGATGTAGTTGCCTCCGATGCGGTGATTACAGGTATCATTTCTGTCTGTCACAGAGATCCCTCAGTTCTATTTGATCCAGGGTCCACATATTCATACGTGTCCTCTTATTTTGCACATCATTTGGGTGCGACTCGTGGTAGTCTTGATTTACCTGTTCATGTATCCACCCCGTGGGTGATACGATTGTTGTGGATCATGTCTATAGATCCTGTGTTATATCTATTGGGGGTTTGGAGACCCAGGCAGATTTGTTATTGTTGGGTATGGTGGACTTTAATGTTATATTGAGTATGGACTGGTTGTCTCCGTACCATGCTATATTGGACTGTCATGCTAAGACAGTTACGTTGGCCATTCCTGGTATTTCTCAGATTGAGTGGCGGGGTTCGACTGATTTCGTCCCTAGCCGTGTTATTTCGTTCCTAAAAGCTCAGAAGATGGTTGAAAAAGGGTGTTTATCGTACTTAGCTTTTGTGAGAGATGTGGGAGCTGAGTCTCCTAGCATTGATTCTGTACCTGTTGTGAGGGACTTCCCAGATGTATTTCCCTCAGACCTGCCGGGCATGCCGCCGGACAGGGATATTGATTTTGGCATTGACTTGGTGCCGGGCACTCAGCCCATATCCGTTCCTCCTTATCGGATGGCATCAGCTGAGTTGAAAGAACTGAAAGAGCAACTTCAGGAGCTTCTGGATAAGGGTTTCATCCGCCCTAGTGTGTCCCCGTGGGGTGCGCCGGTATTATTTGTTAAAAAGAAAGATGGTTCCATGCGAATGTGTATTGATTATAGGCAATTGAACAAGTGACAGTGAAGAACAAGTACCCTCTACCGCGCATAGATGATTTGTTTGATCAGTTACAGGGTGCGAGGGTGTTTTCTAAGATCGATCTTCGTTCGGGCTATCATCAGCTGAAGATCGGGGACTCGGATATTATGAAGACTGCATTCAGGACCCGATATGGTCACTATGAGTTTCTTGTGATGTCTTTTGGGCTGACCAACGCCCCAGCATCATTTATGCATCTGATGAACAGTGTGTTCAGGCCTTATTTGGATTCATTTGTGATCGTGTTCATTGATGACATTCTAGTCTACTCCCATAGTCAGGAGGAGCATGCTCAGCATTTGAGTATTGTGTTGGAGAGATTGAGGGAGGAGAAGCTATATGCTAAATTCTCCAAGTGCAAGTTTTGGCTCGAGTCCGTAGCATTTCTGGGACATGTGGTGTCTCGTGATGGTATTCAGGTTGATCCTAAGAAGATAGAGGCGGTGCAGAGTTGGCCTAGACCGTCCTCAGCTACAGAGATCAGGAGTTTTCTTGGCTTGGCGGGATATTATCGCCGGTTTGTTCAGGGATTTTCATCCATTGCTTCTTCATTGACTAAATTGACTCGGAAGGGTGCACCATTCGTGTGGTCGGATGAGTGCGAGGAGAGCTTTCAGAAGCTCAAGACAGCTTTGACCACAGCTCCAGTGTTAGTATTGCCATCAGCTTCAGGTTCATATACCGTTTATTGTGATGCCTCGAGAGTGGGGATAGGTTGTGTGTTGATGCAGGAAGGTAAGGTAATTGCTTATGCTTCTCGGCAGTTGAAGCCACATGAGAAGAACTATCCTGTTCATGATTTAGAGCTAGCCGCCATTGTTCATGCATTGAAGATTTGGAGGCACTATTTGTACGGTGTGTCTTGTGAGGTGTATACCGACCATCGTAGTCTCCAACACTTGTTCAAACAGAAAGATCTTAATTTGAGACAGCGGAGATGGCTTGAGTTGCTGAAGGATTATGACATTACTATATTATATCATCCGGGAAAGGCCAATGTGGTGGCCGATGCTTTGAGCCGGAAGGAGGTCAGTATGGGGAGCTTGGCATATATTCCAGCTGAGGAGAGGCCATTTGCTCATGATGTTCAGGTGCTAGCCAATCGGCTAGTGAGGTTAGATATTTCGGAGCCTAGCCGGGTATTGGCTTGTGTTGTATCTCGGTCATCTCTATATGATCGTATTCGTGAGCGCCAGTATGATGATCCACATTTCGCTGTCCTTAGGGACAGAGTTCAGCATGATGATGTGTCACGACCCAGATTATTCCCCCAACATTGGGATCGTGATGGCGCCTACTCGTGGTAGCTAGGCAAGCCACTGTATTCATACTATCCTGTTTTTAACACAATTTTAATTAAATAAATGCGGAATACTTTATCGAAATGGAAATAACAAATCACAAGGTGAAAATCATACTGAAAATCCTCTACCCAAGACGTGGAGTCACCAACTCACGAACTACTATGGAATACTACACATAAAAGTCTGAAGGAAATATAACATAACTCTGTTTGTCTCGGAACAAAGAGACTACATCTAATAACATAAATAAAGAGAGAGACGCCGGGCATGCGGACGTCTGCAAGCTACCTCGGTCTCAAATGTGATCAACTCCCACGCAATCAATTTACTGCTGCTGCTGCTGCTCTTGATCGTAACCTGGACCTGTGCAAAAACGCACAGAAGTGTAGTATCAGCACAACCGACCCCATGTGCTGGTAAGTGCCTGGCCTATCCCGGCGAAGTAGTGACAAGCCTAGGACCAGACACTCACATAAACCTGTGCAATTCAATATATATATATATATATGTGTACCACAAAATAACAAGAAATGATCAAGTATTAACACAATAAGGAATATCTTAAAGAATTCAACAATTAACCACAGTTAATAATTTCACAAGGAAAACAAAGTACAATGTAAACACGAATAATATCACTTCAAGAAATAGCAAGCAATTACACGGCATCACCCTTCGTGCTTTTACTCTCATCCTCACCAAATAAACAAATAAAGTACACGGCATCACCCTTCGTGCTTTTACTCTCATCCTCACCAAACAAACAAATAAAGTACACGGCATCACCCTTCGTGCTTTTACTCTCATCCTCACATCCATAGTACGGCATGATCCTTCGTACATGGTTCAATAACGGGGCACGGCATGATCCTTCGTGCATAATCAATAAATAAACATGGCACGGCATTAACCTTCGTGCATAAATAAATAAACATGGCACGACATCACCGTTCGTGCATTATCACTCTTCCTCACCCAAATAACAATCAGAGTTAAGGGCAAAGAAAGAAACAGTAATTCATAAACCGTCCCATCAAGGGCAATCAATAATTATCTTCACAACAAGTCCCAACAAGGGAGAACAATAACAATTCATCTGTAATATATCTCAAAATAATCATTTTCCAACGACTCACGGTCATACTAGACGCCAGGTGTATGGATGCTCGTCACCACAGCCCATACACCGCACTCGATCACATAACACATAACACGTAATCCTATTCCCTCAAGCTAGAATAGAACAAACACTTACCTCGAATGCTTATGAACAATTCACTCCGTGGAAATGTCTTTTCTTTCAATTTGGCTCCAATCCAACCGTATCTATACACAATTGATTTACTATCATCAATTCTACTCAACAAACTAATTCTTAATACCAAATACAACTTTTACAACATTCTGCCATGAATAGTGAATTTCAACCCCGGGCCCACATGGTCGGAACTCGGGGTTAGGACCAAAATCCGGTTACCCATCCCCCACGAGTTCATGTATATGATTTGTTTCAAAATCGGACCTCAATTCGAGGTCCAATTCCCCAATTTATGAAAAACCCTATTTTCTAACAAAAACAAGAATTCTACCATGAAAATCATTGATTTCTTATGAAAAACATGTTTAATGATGTTAGGAATTGAAAAAATTAAGTAAAAAGTGACTTACAATCGTTTTGATGAAGAAGAAATCCTTGAAGAATCGCAAATGGGTGTTTTGGTTTTGTAAAATGTGAAGAAATGACTGAAATTCGTGTTTTTCAGGTCTCTGTGTTCGCATTTGCGAACATGGGTTCGCAATTGCGAACCCCGACCAATTTCTGGAGTTTGAAAAATAAGCTAAGGGTGGGAAGTTCGCATTTGCGAACATTTGTTCGCATTTGCGAACATTTGTTCGCATTTGCGAACAGTTCGCATTTGCGAACTAATGTTCGCATTTGCGAACACATGCTGTATAGGCAGTGTTCGCATTTGCGAACAATGGTTCGCATTTGCGAACCAAGGCAGTGTTGGGGAATGTTCGCATTTGCGAACTTTTGTTCGCATTTGCGAACATAGGTTGGCACTGGGGACCTTCGCAAATGCGAACAATATTTGCGAACAAGGCTGAGCCAAAGGGGGCTTCGCATTTGCGATGAATGTTCGCATTTGCGAGCCTGTCCCCCTTCGCAATTGCGAGAAAACTTCGCAATTGCGAAGCCAACAGCTGGGTGAAAAACCAGCAGTTCAAAAATTCAGAGTTTCATCCAACGGCCTATCAAATCTTTACCCGAGCCCCCCGGGCTCCAAACCAAACATGTACATAACCTCAAAAACACATTATGAACTTGTTCGTGCGATCACATCGCCAATATCACCTCGTTTTCCTCAAATCAAGCCTCAAATGCATGATTTTCATACCTTTAGTTTTCAAAACTTTCAAACTTGGGACTCAAGGTCCAAAACATCTCAAACGACATCCAAATGTCACCAAACTTTACAGAAATCACATATATAATATTTAAGACTTGTACCGGGCGTCGGAACCAAAATACGAGCCCGATACCAAGGTCAATTAATTTATTTCCTTTAATAATTACATCAAAAACAATTTCACATAAAAATTCATAACTTGGGCTCTAGGCCTCGGAATTCGACTCCGGACACATGTCCAAGTCCCATATTTTCCTACGGACCTCTCGGGACCATCCAATCTCGGGTCCGGATCCGTTTACCAAAAATGTTGACCGAAGCCAACCATATCAATATTAATATCATTTTTATCCAAATTTCTCATAGAATTCATATTTTCTATCACAAAATCTTTCCGGCTACATGCTCGGATCGTGCACGTAAATCGATGCAACATAAAATGAGGTTTTCAAGGCCTCAGAAGCTCGAAATGATTAATTAAATAAGTGATGACCCTTTGGGTCGTCACAATCTCCACCTCTAAAACAACCGTTCGTCCTCGAACGGACAAAAGAAAGAAGTACCCGAGTCAGGAAACAAGTGTGGGTAGCGGCTCCGCATATCAGACTCGGACTCCCAGGTCGATGCCTCAGGAGGCTGACCTCTCCACTGAACACGCACAGAAGGATAACTCTTCGACCTCAGCTGTCGAACCTGCCGGTCTAGAATAGCCACCGGCTCTTCCTCGTAGGATAGATCATTGTCCAATTGGACAGTACTGAAGTCTAACACATGTGTGGGATCACCGTGGTATCTCCGAAGCATAGATACGTGAAAAACTGGATGCACGGCCGATAAGCTAGGCGGCAAAGCTAATCTGTAAGCCACCCCTCCCACTCTGTCTAGAATCTCAAATGGACCAATATACCTAGGGCTGAGCTTGCCCTTCTTCCCGAACCTCATCACGCCCTTCATAGGCGACACCCGGAGCAATACTCGTTCACCAACCATGAAATCTACATCTCGAACCTTACGATCCGCATAAGTCTTTTGCCTGGACTGAGCTGAACGCAATCTCTCCTGAATAGTCTTGACCTTATCCAAGGCCTCCTGGACTAAGTCTGTACCCAACAACCGAGCCTCTCCCGGTTCAAACCATCCAACTGGTGATCGACATCGCCTACCATACAACGCCTCGTACGGAGCCATCTGGATGCTAGATTGGTAACTGTTATTGTAGGCGAACTCTGCTAATGGTAGAAACCGATCCCACGAGCCTCCGAAATCAATAACACAGGCTCGAAGCATGTCCTCAAGAATCTGAATAGTCCTCTCGGACTGGCCATCCGTCCGAGGATGAAATGCTGTACTCAACTGAACCTGGGTGCCTAACTCCTGCTGGACCGCTCTCCAGAACCGCGAGGTAAACTGTGTACCCCGATCAGAGATAATAGATACTGGCACCCCATGAAGATGAACAATCTCCCTAATGTAAATCTCCGCTAACCTCTCCGACGAGTAGGAGACAGATACTGGAATAAAGTGTGCTGATTTGGTCAGCCTATCAACAATGACCCAAATAGCATCAAATTTCCTCCGAGTCAAAGGAAGTCCGGTAACGAAGTCCATAGTGATCCGCTCCCATTTCCACTCGGGAATTTCAATCCTCTGGAATACACCACCAGGTCTCTGGTGCTCATATTTCACCTGCTGACAATTTAGACACCGAGCGACATACGCAACGATATCTTTCTTCATTCTGCGCCACCAATAGTGTTGCCGTAAGTCCTGGTACATCTTCGCGGCACCTGGGTGAATAGAATACCGCGAACTGTGGGCCTCTGCTAAGATCAACTCTCGAATTCCTTCGACATTGGGCACACAAACTCGACCCTGCAATTTCAATACCCCATCATCATCTAGATTTACCTGTGTGGCACCTCCCCGCTGTACTGTATCTCTCAACTCACGCAAATGAGGATCATCAAATTGCCTCTCACGGATGCGCTCTAATAAAGAAGAACGAGCGACCGTGCAGGCTAACACTCTGCTAGGCTCAGAAATGTCTAATCTCACGAACCGGTTGGCTAAGGCCTGGACATCTAGAGCTAATGGTCTCCGATTGACCGGAATATATGCAAGACTACCCATGCTGGCATACTTTCTACTCAATGCATCGGCCACCACATTGGCCTTACCTGGGTGATATAATATAGTAACATCATAGTCTTTTAGCAACTCTAACCATCTCCGCTGTCGTAGATTCAACTCCTTCTGTTTGAACAAGTACTGTAGGCTTTTGTGATCGGTGTACACCTCACATGTCACACCATATAGATAATGCCTCCAGATCTTTAAGGCATGAACCACTGCTGCTAATTCAAGATCATGAACTGGATAATTCTTCTCATGTATCTTTAACTGCCTCGAAGCATAAGCGATAACCTTACCATCCTGCATCAATACCGCTCCAAGACCTGTACGAGATGCGTCACAATAAACTGTATAAGGCCCTGTACCTGTAGGTAGTATCAACACTGGTGCGGTGGTCAAGGCTGTCTTGAGCTTCTGAAAGCTCGCCTCACACTCCTCTGACCACTGAAACTGGACACCCTTCTGGGTCAACCTGGTCATCGGGGCTGCAATAGAAGAAAACCCCTCTACAAAACGACGGTAGTAACCTGCTAATCCCAAGAAACTCCGGATCTCGATCACTGAAGCTGGTCGAGGCCAATTCTGGACTGCCTCAATCTTCTTTGGGTCTACCTGAATACCTTCCACTGATACAATGTGACCCAGAAATGCTACCGAACTCAGCCAGAACTCACATTTAGAAAATTTGGCATATAGGTGGTTATCTTTCAGAGTCTGAAGAACCACTCTAAGGTGCTGCTCGTGCTCCTCCTGGCTGCGGGAGTACACCAGGATGTCATCTATGAAGACTATCACGAACAGATCTAAGTAAGGCCCGAATACCCGATTCATCAACTCCATGAATGCTGCTGGGGCATTGGTCAACCCGAAGGACATGACCAAGAACTCATAATGCCCATATCTAGAGCGAAAGGCTGTCTTAGGAATGTCAGCCGCCCTGATCTTCAGCTGATGGTAGCCTGACCTCAAGTCTATCTTTGAAAATACCTTGGCACCCTGAAGCTGGTCAAATAAATCATCAATCCGCGGTAGTGGATATTTACTTTTGATAGTCACCTTGTTTAACTGCCGGTAATCAATACACATCCGCATTGAGCCATCCTTTTTCTTTACAAATAATACAGGTGCTCCCCAGGGGGAAATACTGGGCCTGATAAAACCCTTCTCAAGAAGGTCCTGCAACTGATCTTTCAACTCTTTTAGTTCCGGCGGGGCCATACGATAGGGTGGAATAGAGATGGGCCGAGTGCCCGGTGCCAAATCAATACAGAAATCAATATCCCTGTCGGGTGGCATGCCCGGCAGGTCTGAAGGAAAAACCTCCGGAAACTCCCGTGCAATAGGGACCGACTCAATGGAAGGAACTTCTGCGCTGGAATCACGAACATAAGCCAAATAAGCTAGACACCCCTTCTCGACCATACGTCGAGCCTTAACATAAGAAATAACAGTGCGAACGGAGTGGCTTGAGGTACCTTTCCACTCTAGTCGGGGTGATTCGGGCAAGGCTAAGGTGACAGTCTTAGCATGACAATCAAGAATAGCATGGTATGGGGACAACCAGTCCATCCCCAATATGACATCAAAATCTACCATATCCAAGAGCAACAGATCAACACGGGTCTCAAGACCCCCAAATATAACTACGCACGAACGATGCACCCGATCGACTACAATGGAGTCACCCACTGGTGTAGCCACATAAACTCGAATATCCAGAGCATAGCTGGGCACAGCCAAATACGGTGCGAAGTAGGAAGACACATAGGAATATGTAGATCCAGGGTCAAATAATACTGAAGCACCTCTGCCACACACAGGAATAGTACCTGTAATCACAGCATCTGATGCCTCTGCCTCTGGCCTGGCTGGTAAAGCATAGAATCGGGGATCTGCACCTCCCCTCTGAGCTGCGTCTCTAGGACGACCATCAACTGGCTGACCTCTACCTCTCGCTGAACGGTCTCCACCTCTACGGTCTCGACCTCCACCTCTATAATCTCTACCCCCGCCTCTGGCCGGCTGGGCAGGCTGAGGGTCAGCTGGGGCCTGAATCATAGGACGAGGACCTCGCTGCTGAGAGTTGCCCGCTGCTATAGGGCAATTCCTGATAAAATGACCTGGGTCACCACAACCGTAGCAACTCTTAGACTTATAGGGCTGCTGGCCCTGACGACCTGAATGGCCTCCACGAACACTCTGAAGAGGCTGAGCATTAATAGGAGACTGGTCTGAATAATGCCCCCGAGAACCACGATCACCCGATCCACCCTGTGAAGCCTGAAGGGCGGAATGAAAAGGCCTGGAGGACTGGCCTCTATCAAAGGATTCTCTGCCACCAGAGGAAGAACCACCAAACCTACCTGAATGACGAGGCCTCTTATCCGAAGAATAACCGCCTCCCCTAGCAAGAGCCATCTCAACTCTGCGTGCTGCATTGGCTGCCTCCTGAAATGATATGTCACTCCCCACGCCCATAGCCATCTGGAGTCTAATCGGCTGATTAAGCCCATCTATAAATCTGCGAACCCTCTCCCGCTCCGTGGGAAGTATTACCACTGCATGACGAGCCAAGTCGATAAATCTCGTCTCATACTGTGTAACTGTCATAGTGCCCTGATGGAGGCGCTCAAACTGCCTCCGAAGTAAATCCCGCTGAGTAGCAGGGAGAAACTTCTCCATAAATAGTTCCGCAAACTGGTCCCATGATAAAGCTGGGGACCCTGCTGGTCGAGTCGGGCAATAATCTCTCCACCAAGTCTTGGCGGATCCTGCAAGTCTGAAGGTACAGAAGTCAACTCCGTTTGTCTCCACAATCCCCATAGTCTTGAGAATCTCATGGCAACTGAATAAGAAGTCCTGAGGATCCTCTGATGCGGCTCCACTGAATGTAGTGGTAAATAGCTTGGAGAACCGATCAAGCCTCCATAACGAATCAGAAGTCATGGCCGCTCCATCACCGGCATGAGCTGTGGTACCTGACTGAGTGGCCACAGCTGGCTGAACCACCGGTGCCTGAGGCTGAGGAGCTACCGGCTCCGGAATACGAGCAATAGGAGTCTGGGCCCCTCCTCCAGCCTGAGAAGCAGCTGGGGCAACCGATAATAAACCCGCTCTGGCAATGCTGTCCATGAATCCCGCTATTCTGACCAAAGCATCCCGGAGATCCGGGGTAAATAAAGCCTCTCCTGGGACTTGAGCTGGGCCCACTGGAGCTGCTGGAACCGGAACCTCCTCGTCAATCTCAATATGAGGCTCCACCTCTGGAGTAGCTGCCTGGGGCTGAGCTCTACCCCTACCACGGCCTCTGATACGGCCTTGGCCCCTGCCCCTCACGGGAGCTGCCTGGGGCTCGGGCTGCTGGTCAACGGACGAAGAAGCGCGTGTCCTTACCATCTGCGAAAGGACAGAATAGAAATTCAATCAGTAATTGAGGAACAAGTCGCACGACAAGAAGGAACAAATGAGAGACTTTTTCCTAACTCAATAGACTCTGGAGGACAAGTACAGACGTCTCCGTACCTACCTCAAAACTCTACTAAGCTTGTTCGTGAGTGGTGAGACCTATGTAACCTAGGGCTCTGATACCAACTTGTCACGACCCGGATTTTTCCCCCAACATTGGGATCGTGATGGCGCCTACTCGTGGTAGCTAGGCAAGCCACTGTATTCATACTATCCTGTTTTTAACACAATTTTAATTAAATAAATGCGGAATACTTTATCAAAATGGAAATAACAAATCACAAGGTGAAAATCATACTGAAATCCTCTACCCAAGACGTGGAGTCACCAACTCACGAACTACTATGGAATACTACACATAAAAGTCTGAAGGAAATATAACATAATTCTGTTTGTCTCGGAACAAAGAGACTACAGCTAATAACATAAATAAAGAGAGAGACGCCGGGCCTGCGGACGTCCGCAAGCTACCTCGGTCTCAAATATGATCAACTCCCACGCAATCTATTTACTGCTGCTGCTGCTCCTGATCGTAACCTGGACCTGTGCAAAAACGCACAGAAGTGTAGCATCAGCACAACCGACCCCATGTGTTGGTAAGTGCCTGGCCTATCCCGGCGAAGTAGTGACAAGCCTAGGACCAGACACTCACATAAACCTGTGCAATTCAATATATATATATATATATATGTGTACCACAAAATAACAAGAAATGATCAAGTATTAACACAATAAGGAATATCTTAAAGAATTCAACAATTAACCACAGTTAATAATTTCACAAGGAAAACAAAGTACAATGTAAACACGAATAATATCACTTCAAGAAATAGCAAGCAATTACACGGCATCACCCTTCGTGCTTTTACTCTCATCCTCACCAAATAAACAAATAAAGTACACGGCATCACCCTTCGTGCTTTTACTCTCATCCTCACCAAACAAACAAATAAAGTACACGGCATCACCCTTCGTGCTTTTACTCTCATCCTCACATCCATAGTACGGCATGATCCTTCGTACATGGTTCAATAACGAGGCACGACATGATCCTTCGTGCATAATCAATAAATAAACATGGCACGACATTAACCTTCGTGCATAAATAAATAAACATGGCACGGCATCACCCTTCGTGCATTATCACTCTTCCTCACCCAAATAACAATCACGGTTAAGGGCAAAGAAAGAAACAGTAATTCATAAACCGTCCCATCAAGGGCCAATCAATAATTATCTTCACAACAAGTCCCAACAAGGGAGAACAATAACAATTCATCCGTAATATATCTCAAAATAATCATTTTCCAACGACTCACGGTCATACTAGACGCCAGTGTATGGATGCTCGTCACCACAGCCCATACACCGCACTCGATCACATAACACATAACACGTAATCCTATTCCCTCAAGCTAGAATAGAACAAACACTTACCTCGAATGCTTATGAACAATTCACTCCGTGGAAATGTCTTTTCTTTCAATTTGGCTCCAATCCAACCGTATCTATACACAATTGATTTACTATCATCAATTCTACTCAACAAACTAATTCTTAATACCAAATACAACTTTTACAACATTCTGCCATGAATAGTGAATTTCAACCCCGGGCCCACATGGTCGGAACTCGGGGTTAGGACCAAAATCCGGTTACCCATCCCCCACGAGTTCATGTATATGATTTGTTTCAAAATCGGACCTCAATTCGAGGTCCAATTCCCCAATTTATGAAAAAAACCCTATTTTCTAACAAAAACAAGAATTCTACCATGAAAATCATTGATTTCTTATGAAAAACATGTTTAATGATGTTAGGAATTGAAAGAATTAAGTAAAAAGTGACTTACAATCGTTTTGATGAAGAAGAAATCCTTGAAGAATCGCAAATGGGTGTTTTGGTTTTGTAAAATGTGAAGAAATGACTGAAATTCGTGTTTTCAGGTCTCTGTGTTCGCATTTGCGAACATGGGTTCGCAATTGCGAACCCCGACCAATTTCTGGAGTTTGAAAAATAAGCTAAGGCTGGGAAGTGCGCATTTGCGAACATTTTGCGAACGCTGGCAGACAAAGGGATGTTCGCATTTGCGAACTAATGTTCGCATTTGCGAACACATGCTGTATAAGGCGGTGTTCGCATTTGCGAACAATGGTTCGCATTTGCGAACCAAGGCAGTATGGGGAATGTTCGCATTTGCGAACTTTTGTTCGCATTTGCGAACATAGGCTAGCACTGGGGACCTTCGCAAATGCGAACAATTGTTCGCATTTGCGAACAAGGCTGGGCCAAAGGGGGCTTCGCATTTGCGATGAATGTTCGCATTTGCGAGCTTGTCCCCTTCGCAATTGCGAGAAATACTTCGCAATTGCGAAGCCAACAGCTGGGTGAAAAACCAGCAGTTCAAAAATTCAGAGTTTCATCCAACGGCCTATCAAATCTTTACCCGAGCCCCCCGGGCTCCAAACCAAACATGTACATAACCTCAAAACACATTATGAACTTGTTCGTGCGATCACATCGCCAATATCACCTCGTTTTCCTCAAATCAAGCCTCAAATGCATGATTTTCATACCTTTAGTTTTCAAAATTTTCAAACTTGGGACTTAAGGTCCAAAACATCTCAAACGACATCCAAATGTCACCAAACTTTACTGAAATCACATATATAATATTTAAGACTTGTACCGGGCGTCGGAACCAAAATACGAGCCCGATACCAAGGTCAATTAATTTATTTCCTTTAATAATTACATCAAAAACAATTTCACATAAAAATTCATAACTTGGGCTCTAGGCCTCGGAATTCGACTCCGGACGCATGTCCAAGTCCCATATTTTCCTACGGACCTCTCGGGACCATCCAATCTCGGGTCCGGATCCGTTTACCAAAAATGTTGACCGAAGCCAACCATATCAATATTAATATCATTTTTATCCAAATTTCTCATAGAATTCATATTTTCTATCACAAAATCTTTCCGGCTACATGCTCGGATCGTGCACGTAAATCGAGGCAACATAAAATGAGGTTTTCAAGGCCTCAGAAGCTCGAAATGATTAATTAATTAAGTGATGACCCTTTGGGTCGTCACATGATGCTAGAGATGTCACCATTGATAGTGACGGCGTATTGAGGATGCAGGGCCGGATATGTGTGCCCAATGTTGATGGCCTTCGTGAGTTGATTCTGGAGGAGGCTCATAGCTCGCGGTATTCTATCCATCCAGGAGCCGCGAAGATGTATCAAGATTTGAAACAACACTATTGGTGGAGAAAGATGAAAATGGACATTGTCGGACATGTAGCACGGTGCCTCAACTGTCAGCAGGTTAAGTACGAGCATCAGAGGCCTGGTGGTGTATTTCAGCGCATTGATATTCCTGAGTGGAAATGGGAGAGGATCACTATGGACTTTGTTACTGGACTCCCTCGGACGGCGAGGAAGTTTGATTCTGTATGGGTGATTGTGGATAGATTGACCAAGTCAGCTCACTTCATTCCAGTTAGTACTACCTACTCATCGGAGCGGTTGGCAGCGATCTTTATTCGAGAGATTGTTCGGTTGCATGGAGTTCCAGTGTCTATCATATCCGACAGGGGTACTCAGTTCACTTCTCAGTTTTAGAGAGCATTTCAGCGAGAGATGGGTACTCGGGTTGAGTTGAGTACTGCATTTCACCCCCAAACAGATGGGCAGTCTGAGCATACTATTCAGATTCTGGAGGATATGTTGCGAGCATGTGTGATTGACTTTGGTGGTTCGTGGGATGAGTTCCTACCACTTGCTGAGTTTGCCTACAACAACGGTTATCAGTCGAGTATTCAGATGGCCCCGTATGAGGCATTGTATGGCAGGCGGTGTAGATCCCCCGTGGGATGGTTTGAGCCTGGTGAGGATAGGTTGATAGGGACTGAGTTAGTCCAGGATGCTCTGGATAGAGCAAAGTTGATCCATGAGAGGCTTCATACAGCACAGTCTTGCCAGAAGAGTTATGCGGACCGTAGAGTTCGAGAGTTGTCTTTCATGGTTGGTGACAGAGTATTGTTGAAGGTTTCACCTATGAAGGGTGTCATGAGGTTCGGGAAGAAAGGGAAGTTGAGTCCCAGGTACATTGGTCCTTTTGAGATACTTAAGAGAGTTGGAGAGGTGGCATATGAGTTGGCCTTGCCGCCCAGCTTATCCGGCGTTCATCCAGTATTCCATGTGTCTATGCTCCGGAAGTACATTGGAGATCCGTCTCATGTATTAGATTTCAGCACCATTCAGCTTGATGGTGATCTATCCTATGATGTGGAGCCTATTGCTATTTTGGGTCGTCGGGTGAGAAAATTGAGGTCCAAGGAGATTGCATCGGTTAAGGTTCAGTGGAGAGGTCGACCCGTGGAGGAGGCCACTTGGGAGATCGAGCGGGAGATGCGGAGCAGATATATCCTCACTTGTTTGAGACTTCAGGTATGTTTCTTGACCCGCTCGAGGACGAGCGTTTGCTTAAGAGGGGGAGAATGTGACGACCCGGCTCGTCGTCACGGGAATTACCACCCCGTTATGTTGTAATTACATGTTTTATGCTTTTATAACAGTGTTAGAGTCTATCGTGTGAGTTAGGAGTGAATTGGATTGAAAATGAGGCATATAGCCTTTTTGAAGGAAACTTGAATGAGGAAAGTCAACCCGGAGTTGACTATTTGGTAAGAGGGCTCGGAATTGAATTCTGATGATTCGGTTAGTTCTGGGAGGTCATTTATGACTTAGGGGAGCGATCGGAATTGAATTTGGAGGCCCGGTGTAGAAATAGGCTTGAATTGGCTAAGGTTGAATTTTGGCGAAATCCGAACGGTAGGTGAGATTTTGATCCGGGGGTCGGAAGGGAATTCCGACAGTTGCAATAGCTCCGTTAGGTGATTTTGGATGTGCCTACAAAATTTCAGGTCATTCGGGCATCGTTTAGTCGGGTTTTTGATTGATTGTGTAATTCGGAATGTTTTAAGGAATTTAGGCTTGAATTCGATGTGAATTTTGGGTTTTGATGTTGTTAGACGTGTTGTGAGGATTGGAGCAAGTTCGAATAAAGTATTAGGATGTGTTGGTGTGTTTGGATGAGGTCCCGGGGGCCTCGGGGTGTTTTCGGATGGCTAAACGGGAGAAAATGTGGAAAATTGCAGGTTTGGGATTCTGGTTCTGTTGTTTTCGCTCCTGCGGAAATGGGGGCGCAGGAGCGAGTCCGCAGAAGCGGATACAGGAGCGCAGAAGCGCCGTTGATCGCGGAAGCGGAGTTTCATCCGCAGGAGCGGCACCGCTGGTGCGGAATGTGAGCCGCAGAAGCGGAATTGGCCTGCTAGGCCTGGAAACGCAGAAGCGACCCTCTGGTCGCGGATACGGGCTCGCAGGAGCGGACTCCTGTCCGCAGAAGTGGAAAGGACCGCAGAGGCGGAAAATGGTCCGCAGAAGCGAAAATCGCAGTGAATTAATTGTATCAGAAGTTAGAAAATTTCAGAAATATTACACACATTTGGGTCTCTGCTTAAGGAGGCGATTTGGGAGATTTTGAAAAGAAACTCAAGGGAAATCATCAAGTAATCAACTATGGACTTAAACTATGATTAGTATTGATAATATTATGCAATTATATCATGAAAATGGAGGAATTTGGGGTAATTTATGGAGGATTTAGCCCTAGGCTTGAACTTTAGAAAATCAAGGTTTTGAATGGGGAAATGGAGTCCGAATTTGGTAAAATTGATATGCTTAGACTCGTATTGAGATGAGGGTTCCGAATATGTGACTTTTGTAGTTTTTGAGAAGTGTACCGAAAGTCGGGTTTTGACAACTTTGGGAATTTTGATGTAAATTGAGTTGTATTGATTGGGTGTCATCCCATTGGCCTAATTTGTTGTATTTCTACTATATTTGATCAGGATTCTACGTGTGAGGAGCTTGATTCTCGTGGAAAGGGCATTGCGGAGTAGTCGTCGCGCCGTATTGAGTTGAGTAATAGATGTGGGTGATGACCAGCGGGTTCGAAACCCCGGTATACCACTTTGTGACGCTGTATAGCGGCGAGACACGTACTCTCATGTGAGTACGGGGTCGATTGTGATTGGGGACTATGGCTTAGTCCGACTTGCTGATACTGTGTTATGATATTAGGCTATTCATGAGCCGTCAAACCTCCTTCTCGGATGGTTGCATATTATATTGTGATATTGGCTACTCTTGAGCCATTGAACCCCCTTGTTGGGTGGTTGAGTATACTTGTGGGCCGTGAGCCAGTTATTGGATTCTGCGAGGATCGTTATCATTGTCTTATCATATTGACATGTTAGTTACTACCAGTCCGTACCTATTTCTGTTATCATGCTATTTCCAATCTCTGGAACTTGACATTACTGTTTTCAACTGAAAAATGATAAAAGATGTTTTCAAATCTACTTTTGAGCCTACGAGGCTGTATTTGCATATTAGCTGACTAGTAGTGGATCGGGCTGTGCGCCGCAGCAGTATATATGTTGGATCGGACTGCACGCCGCAGTGATATTGTGCTTGGGCTATATGAGCCCCTCCGGAGTCTGAACCCCCACAGTGAGCACGGGTACCCAAATTGGATCGGGCTACGCGCCGTAGCGGTCATATCATGCATTGCATTGCATTTAGCTACATCTGCTAGTCGTTATACTGTTTTGCTGGTACTTATTGGTACAGGTACAGTTGATATGGATTCTGTGACAGGGTATTCGATTACAGCTTTACATAGTGCTTTATTGCGGATTTCTTATCTGCGTTGTCTTACCCTTGTTTATTACCACTAAGTCTGGCAGTACTCATTTTACTCCCTGCACCTTGTGTGCAGATCCAGGTACCTCTCAGCAGTGATCCAGTAGCTGTGCGAGGCGACATTTGTGGATATTCGAGGTAGCTGCAGAGTCCGCAGGACCCGATATTCCTTCTTACCGTCTCTTGATTTTTGTATTGAGTTTTCTTTCCGCACTTGGTATCTTGTAAACCTTTATACACTTATGTTCAGTAGAGGCTCATGACTCTTGACCCTTCGGTCTATGGGAGTTGGTGTATTATGGGACTTGGTTCCCCGTTTTCGTTATATGTATCGCTATTGCTTCGTGATTTAATATGCTCAAATGGGCTAAAGAGAGCTTCTAGCTCCGTTGTTGATATTGATTGGTCAGGCTGGCTTAGCAATGTGCTGGGCGCCATCACGACCGGATTTAGGGTCGTGACAAATCTCTTGGGTTGTTGCCTTTTTCATATCTTTAGAAGCGAGTGTTGTAATGATGGGTTGCCCGAATGCCAGCTACAAACCACTTGTCTAGACTTAACAACAACAACGCTCGTTAGTGGTTAGGCCATTATGGATCAAATAATCAAACGTTGGTAGCACAGACATATTTATATAATTTTTCTTGGCCATATGCGTCATCCCGACTTTATTAGCTATGGCTTTTCATTCATTTTACCCTTTTGCCAATTCTTCATCTTCGGCTTTTCTTTTTATTTTCTCATCATTTTCATCACCACCAATTTTCATTTTTTTTCTTTATCTGGTTCTTGAAAAAAGTCGATCTTATAGATTTGCCTACCGCATATGTGTTTAAAGAAAAAGAAAAACAAAGATCATAAGTACATAATTTTTTTGGGAGTTTTCAAATTCATTAATAACCTACAACGATTACAAAGATAAACTCTAAGATGATAACTGAACTACAATCTTCTGAACAATGCAAAAAATGAAAAATACACACTCGAATGCCTAACCAAAGAATACATCAAAGATCCTAGTGCCCGCGGGGCATCGTTCGGTCTCGTCGTGGGCCTATATTCAAGTCCCTTTGGAGTTAGTCTAAATCACCCATTATTTGCTTCATGAATATCATTGTCAACCAAAGAATGTGGTCTGGATCATATCTTCACATATATGGCACTTCCGAGTGATATAATGAGCAATGTTAAGGACTCTTTCTCTAATCATCCCCTTATCTTGAAGTAACCTCCCTATTTTTTAAGCACGAGCCTCCAGAGTCCATTGGATTTTCTTTTGAAGCTGCTGCAGTTCCATTTCTAATCGTGCCAAGGCCGTATACCAATGTTCTCTTTCCATACTAAACTATTTCACTTGTTGGCTAATCTTGACCTCAGCAGTAATAATCTTTTTCCTCAATCGAGCAACTTCGACATTATGTTCTTTTTTCAGCTGTTGAACCATGTGGGCCCTTTTTTCTGTGTTCCAAGCTAATTGCTTCTGTACCCTAGTCAATTCTTTTTCTGCTTTGTCCAGGTCGAAAATATAATCGCTCACTTTTCGTCGCAAGTTATCAATCAACTTTTCATCCCCGGCATTTCGAATAGGGGTTTCAGTTGCTATTCTCATTTTCTGAATTTGAGCTCTTAGGGCCTCATTTTCTTTAACCAGTTGCTTCTTTTCACCCTCGTCAGGTGCTACTTGCACGCTATTTTTGAACTTGAGGTCTTGAACTTGTTTCTCTAGCATGCTGACTTTTGCTCGGTATTCGTTTTCTTTAGCCAACCAATCTTATTGCTCTTTTGACAACTCCATAAATTCTTGGATGTGAGGTCTCTTCGCTGGCCTTTCATGCTCACAATCTCTTCTATACCACATGGAATAACCAGATGACACTTTGCCTTTGGCCCGATCCCTTACACAAGTGTCTGATTTCAAATATTTGCATTCATTCCAAATTTGATGGATTTTTGCTTCAGGAAATGGCCCATCAGGACTAATCTCAATTACTTGGGTGTTGAGATCTCCATCTTTTGGCACTATTTGATATCTTTCGAGTTGCCATAAAACTCGATATGGAGCATAGGGCTGAATACTTTTAAGATCCATTAAGAGAAAATGTGATCCTTTTGTTGGGATGTATATAATTTCATTAGCAGGTAGTCACCCGAATGTCCATTCTATTTGGCTAGAAGTGAGAGATCGGAAATATGTTATCCAACCCTTAAACCCTTCCGACAACTTGACCCCTTTTATCCTCGTGTAGAATTCTTCTATGCATGTTCTTTCTGAAGACCCATAACTTAGAAATTGAGGACGATGGCACAAGTGCTCGATCATCCACATTTGTAATAGTAAATTGCATCCCTCGAAGAAGTCTACTCCATCTTTACAAGCTGTATGGGCACGAATGATATCGGCTACTATCATAGGTGCCAAAGTACTATTATCTTATGTGAAGAAAGTACTGACAATTCCAGCTACTCTTATATTGATGTTCCCCTCTTTCCTTGGAAACACTATCAAACCCAAAAGGCCACCATGAAAGCAAAACGTCTATGTTCCTCCCATTTTGTACGGTTTGCCTTACTGCACAGTTTGTTTGTCGGGTTATTAAAGCCTCAGATATGACCATATCTATGATATATGAAATTCCTAGTGCAAAATCCAATAGCCAAATCTTCGTTATGAATGATTCGGGCTATTTTCAAGGAATCCAGGAATCTATGAGCAGTAACAACTCTTGGAGCAACCGGGTATTTGTCTTTCACGGGAACCTCATCTTTCCCAATATAACTGGCAATCTCCTCTAGTGTTGGAGTAAGCTCGAAGTCTAAGAAATGAAGCACATTGTGTGCTAGATCCCAACATGTAACCAAGGTTCTGATGATGTCTCCTTGGGGTATAATATCAAGTAATCCGGTAAGACCTTTCAAATATTTCTTGACTTCATCTTGTCCGTCTTTACCCAAATCACTCCACCATAGACGTAACTCCAAAGGGATTTTATTCATAATTGAGAAATGTTCATTTTGCATCGTGCTCATCTTGCACATATATTAAGGTGATTTAATCACTTATTATGACCCTAAAAGATAATATATTTTCACAATTTTATTTTCAAAACAAAGTCCCAATTTTACAAATACAGCTCTTCAGCACTTCAATTGAAGATTTTAAGGTTGTGCTTACTATTTGTTTTGGGAAATGACTCAACAGTAGCCATTCTTGCACAAACAGTCTTCCGGCGCTCTTTTGGGACATTTGGCTATTTTGACAAAAAGGCACCACTTAAAAAAATTCAAAATTTTGATATTTTTTGGCTGTTTTTACAAAAAGGGTGGTTGGACCCGTTAACGGTTGCCTACGTATCTCGCCTAGTGGTGAGAATCGAACCAGTGTAGTTCGGTCAAATTATTTTTAGACCAACTATATTTTTTTTATTTTTTGGCAAAATTGAATTATTCCAACTATTTTCGATGACAAAATTTCTATTTATAATGAATTAACAATTTTTCTCAAAATTTTGAAAGAGTTTGAACATCGGTTTTCTTCTAAAATCGACAAATATTATTTTCTCAATTCTTTTCCTAACCGGTCAGCATAATGGCTCAAGACAAATAAATGCAACATATAATCATGATGGCCTTTTCATATTCAGGTCACCTATCCTAGACGGACCCAACCCCTGTGTTAAGTCCCCTAAGTCAGATATGATGAAAATAAACGTCCTATTTCTAGGTTCAACATCCTTATTTTATGGTTCTAGACTGTGCACTCAAGCGGACGACTCGAGTCGAGGAGGGGGCTACGTACCGGGGACTTGCGGGATCGTCCGGCTTAGTAACTTGCCCGACCTCTTTTCTTATTTGGGTATGACACTAACAGAATGGGGAGTCTCAACTAGTAAGCACATCCCCACAGGTAAGAAGAGAAGGGTTTACGGCATAATTTATATACAGTTCAAGTAATATCAAAGTGGTAAATATTTAGCATATTAATCATGAACATATAGAGAAATCATATATAAACAAATACAACAATTTAACTGAGCTCAAATTCTTAAACCCTGAACTGAAGTTTTAAGTTTCTTATCCCCAGCAGAGTCGCTAGAGCTATCCCACCTTTTTTTTATAGGCCTATTTATTTACACCTCGGGAAGGGACATAATAAAAGGAAGGAGTTTTTCTAATTTATGGATAGTGAGAACGGGATTTATTTATTTTTAATTTTCAGAGTCTCCACTTGGGAAAATAATGGTGTCCCAAGTCACCAGTTTATCTCGAACTAAGGAAAGTTTGACTCTGTTACAATCTGCAAACTAGAAATCCGAATAAGGAATTTTGTTAATTCGGGAGAAGGTGTTAGGCACTCTCGAATTCCGTCGTTCTAGCACGATCGCTCAACTTTTGTATTTGTTTTTTTTCGATTTCTATAATTGTTTCATTTTTATGTGCATTTATTAATATTTTGCTTTGTCATTTTTATAAGAATTGCAACGTCGGGAAAATTAACTTCGGGCCACGCCGTACCAGTACACCTGTGGCTTTTGATACACTTCGACTTCCTTGAGATTTAGATTTGGGTCACATAAAAGTGCACCCATACTTGAGAAAGTGTATTATAAATCGTGCCTAAAGCATCTACATCTATTAACTTTGGGAAAGACCGTGAAATTGGCTAAACGATCCTTTCGAATCTACAATTTTTATAGACATTTATTAGAGGGCCCCGCAATAATGTTTTTTAAGCGGCGAGGCTCATCTCATTCTTTTATTAAGGTCAATCCTAAAATGGGCTACATTTTTCTGTATGTTTTTGTCTCTAGCAATAAGAGGGGAATAAATTCGAAGCTATGCTTTATTTTAAAATATTTGAACTTTAGAAAAATTGGTGAACATTAACTCCAATGGATCAGGCTCATGATGAAAGCCCAATTCTTATTATTCGTTAGCTCATTTTAATCAGATGTCAAATATAGGTGATGGCTTATAAATGATCTAAGCCCTGGATTCATATGAACTCATGCCATATCTGTTTTGGGCTGGATTAAGGCCCAGTGCGGTATCCTGGCCTATTATTACTGGATCGATTAAATCTAGCTTAGGCCTGAGTTCTAGATCGCACGTTAGAATTTCCAAGCCCAATAGTCTAAATCAGTCCAATTGCTGGACCATACGATCAAACCTAATAGCTAACAAAACAATTTGCTACAGAATCGAATCAATATTCATGAAAACGTATAACTGAACCATTCATATTGAATTACTGTTTTTTGTTCTAATGGTAATATGAAAGCTAAACTACAAAAAACATACTCAGGTTGAAGTACAAATTTCATTCATATTTAAGCAATTATTTTATATTCATTACTAATCCTTATTACGATTTTTTATAGCTGAATTAATCTGAGCATATCATATTCATTAACAGAATTCGAATATAACAAACACATGCTTTTACAAATTAAAACTGGCAAATACAAAATTAAGGATAACAAATGAAATTCAAAATTTCATTGCATTTTTACTGGTTCGTAATCACTAAAGATCCAAAAAAAATCTTAACTAAAATAAATTTTAACATTGTTTTCAATTTTCTAATCTCTAATCTAATATAGCTTTTTTACTATTAATCTACTTCACATGTGATTATCTCTATGGTGATTAAACTAAACTACTTTAAATATTCAATAGTCCGAGTCCAACAGTCCAACAGTCTGATTATACATATGATTCACTCCTAATGAATACAACTGAATTTAACTAATTCTACATCAATAAAAATGAACAGAATCAGTAGACTAATAGAATTAGTCTGTCACGACCCGGATTTTCCCCCAATATCGGGATCGTGATGGTGCCTACTCGTGGTAGCTAGGCAAGCCACTTTATTCATGCAATCCTGTTTTTAGCAATATTTCATACTCAATTTTATTAACAAGAACCATAACATTAATTAAATAAGTGCGCAAGACTTTATCAAAATAGAGATAAGCAGTTTCAAGGTAAAACAATACTGAAATCCTCTACCCAAGACGTGGAGTCACCAACTCACGAACTACTAAGGAATAACTACACATAATGGTCTGAAAGAAATAAATAATAACCGTCTGTCTCGGAACAATGAGACCACATCAATAATGAAAGCAAATAGAGGAGACGCGGGTCTGCGGACGCCTGCAAGCTACCTCGGTCTTGAAAGTACGGTAGTCTCGCTAGTGTACTACTGTTGCTGCTCCTGTTTAAAACCTGGACCAGTGCAAAAACGCACAGAAGTGTAGTATCAGCACAATCTGACCCCATGTGCTGGTAAGTGCCTGGCCTATCCCGGCGAAGTAGTGACAAGCCTAGGACTAGACACCCACATAAGCCTGTGCAGTTCTATATATGTATATACCACAAAATAATAGGATTATCAAGTAACCCAATTAACAAAGGAGTATCATGCTGGGGGAACACAATAAGCAATATATAATAAATCAGTAAAGAGAATCAGAGTGTAGTAAAAACAGGTATCACCAAAACAAGAAATTTAATAGTTGCACGGCATCACCCTTCGTGCTTTTACTCTCATCCTCACCAAATAAGCAAATAAAAGTGCACGGCATCACCCTTCGTGCTTTTACTCTCATCCTCACCAAATAAGCAAATAAAAGTGCACGACATCACCCTTCGTGCTTTTACTCTCATCCTCACATCCATGGCACGACATGATCCTTCGTGCATGGTTTAAATAACAACGGCACGGAATGTTCCTTCGTGCATAATCAGTTAAAACAAGGCACGGCATAATCCTTCGTGCATAATCAGTAAAACAAGACACGGCATGATCGTTCGTGCATAATCAGTAAAATGAGGCACGGCATGATCCTTCGTGCATAATCAGTAAAACAAGGCACGGCATGATCCTTCGTGCATAATCAACACTTCATATCTTCAAACTTGTGATTACATCCTCAAGTATTAGAACTGTACCTAGAAGTAGAAGATCAATGAGAAACTAAGAAGAAAATAGGGATCAATAACCACAGCAACACAACAAATTGTTAACACAGCTTCAGCACCTAAATCCATACCAAATAGAGCACGAATCAATAGATAAAATTCCAAATGCAGGAGAATTTCAGCTTGAAATTGAGCCGGATTCAATAGAACACTAGTATTGTAGGATTTATAGAATTTTTCTAAGGATGAAACTATTCAATTTGAAATTGCAGAGATTACAAGGATTTTCAGATTATCAGAACTTCTAAAACTTGTTCAAGGTGGCCTAATGAGGCATATTCATAGAACAAAAATGGGAGGGAAATTTGAATTAAATATTCTCAGTTTCTACCCCCCCCCCTCTTATGATTTATTTGTCAGATAACTACACTTATTTTATTTAAAAAATACACTAGAACCTCTTCTAGAAGGTTCTAATGGCATCAACCCTATTCCATAACCCTTAATTGTCTAAACTACCCTCACTTGCTTTCAATTTTCACCCAATTGCCCTTTTGTTATGCCCATAATACCCTTTACCCTTTACATAATTACCCGTGAACCAAGCAGGATTCTCAAATATACCCTTACCCCTTTAGATTTATTACCTCGTACCCATTAACCTTCCCAAAATTAACCCTGCCTTTTATCTTTACTTACCTTTTAACCCTAGTATTAATCAGACACCCAGAACAAAAATCGCAAAAATCTTAATTAATTCACAAAATTACCAAATAATCATCAATTTCACAGAAAAAATCAAATCAGAATCTAAGTAATCAATTAATGAGATTCATGAGAGATTTTAAACAAATGTAGAATCTAATTAACAGAAAACGTAGCTACTAATTAGAGTTTTTCAATTAAAACCCTAACAATCTAAGTATGACAATATGAACAGCAAAAAACCTACGATTTTTACCAAAATCTATTCAGAGAAGGTAAATTATAGCCATGCAATCATAAGTAGAAAATCAAAAAGCAAAATATTCAGAATACTTAGCTTTCTTTTTCCTTCTTTTATTTTTCTTTTCTTTCTTTCTTTCTTCTGTTTTCCTTTTCTTCATCTTTCTTGGATTTCCATAATCTTTGAAATTTTGGATGTCGTTTCTTGGGATTTTTATTCTCAGGCAGGTTTGTTGAGTATCCTTTTACTGAAAAGATTTTTATGTATATGAGGCTAGGTGTTATGGGAATATGTAGAGTGGTTTTGGAACGGAGGTGTTCGCCGGAGTAGGGTTCCGGCGATACCTTTTGAAAGATTCGAAGGTTTGTGGGCTTATTCGAAGGAAATTAATTAGATGGGGTGAGAGAGGAGACAAAGAAGGTTGGACGGTTTAATGGCGGGTTCTGATTCAAAGATGGTGTTCACCAGAGTAGGGTTCCGGCGACACCTTTTGAATTATACGACGGTTTCTAGGGGTTTTCAAGGAAAACTAATTTGAAGGGGTGAAAGAGAAGATGGAGGAGGCTATGTGGTGTTAAGGATGGCTTCAATAGAGTTGGTAGTGTTCCCCGCCGGTAGGTTTCCGGTGGGCGGTTAAGAGGAACCTTGGGCGGATAGGGTTTCAATTGAAGACGAAGGGTGTAATATGAAATGAGAGTAACATTTTGGTATATTTAAATTTTTTTAAGGATCTGATATCGTTGGCTCAAATGCACTAATGGCTCAGATTCAAATACCCCCTATACGACATCTTTCTATTTAAGTGGTCATTTATTTGAGGCCATTGGATTAATTATATCAACGACTTAGATTGAACCTAATGCACGACGTCATTTCATTTATTAGGTGACCGTCATTCCAGGTTGTTTTATCAAAGCTTTCAACGGTCCAGATCTTATTACCCTTAAACAGTGTCGTTTTGCCATAGCCTGGGCAGACCGGGTTATGATTTTATTTTGGGCCTGGGCGGTGTTATGCAATTGGGCTATTAATTTGTGTTAGCCTAGATTTTGTATTGTATTTATGTATTATACTTTTCTTTGTATTTTGTATTTATTTTCTCTCTACATTTTTTGTATTTTCTTTCCTATTTTCCTTGTATTTTCTTTTTTCTAATTTTTATGATTTTTACTGAATTTAAAAAGTAATTAATTTCTATTATTTTTATAGTATTTTCTAATTAAGAAAAAATAAATGCGTATTTCGATTTTCTTTAATTTGTTCCCAAAAATCACAAAATTTGTGAAAATAAAATCCTGGCATTTCTACCTATTTTATGAATTATTTATTATGCACACAATTAACGTAAAATGCCACAAAATTATTTTGTTTATATTTGGAAGTAATTAGCTTAGGGCAAAAATCACGTGCTTACACTTAGTAGTTCGTGAGTTTGTGACTCAACATCTTGGGTAGAGGATTTTTTTTAGTATTTTAATATTCAAATTCCTGAAAGTAGACTTCCGCAGTTAATGATATTATTATTATTCTTGTTAACAAACTAGCAGCAGGATGGTTTTTATTAACGGAAATATAGTGAGTAAATTGGCTTGCCTAGCTACCACGAGTAGGCGCCATCATGATCCCGATGGTAGGGAATCCTGATCGTAACAAGTTGGTATTAGAGCACTAGGTTACATATGTCTCACAACTCACGAACAAACTTTGGAGAGTTTGAGGGGTAGGTACGGACACGTCTGTACTTGTCCCCCAGAGTCTATTGAGTTAGGAAAAATCTCTCATTTGTTCGTTCTTGTCGTGCGATTTGTTTCCTCAAATACTGATTGAATTTCTACTTAGTTCTTTAGCAGATGGCGAAAACACGCGCTTCCTCATCCGCTGATCAGCAGTCCGAGCCTCAGGCAGCTCCCACAGGGGCAGATGCCAAGGTCAAGGCAGAGGCCGTGGTAGGGGCAGAGCTCAGCCCCAGCAGCGGTTCCAGAGGTGGAGCCTCATGTTGAAAATGGTGAGGAGATTTCAGCCCCAGCAGCTCCAGTGGGCCCAGCTCAGGTCCAAAGAGAGGTTATATTCACCACGGATCTTCAGGAGGCTCTAGTCCGGATAGCAGGCTTTATAGAAAGTGTCGCCAGAGCAAGCTTGCTACCAGTTGCACCGGCCACTTCTCGGGCTGGAGGAGGGGTTCAGACTCCTGTTGCGCATAATCCGGAGCCAGTAGCTCCCCAAGCTCAGGCACCAGTGGTTCAGCTCGTAGTGGCAACTAAGACGGGCAAATCAATGTGACCATGTCACGACCCAAATCCGGTCGTGATGGCGCCCACCAATCAAGCTAGGCCAGCCAGACCAACAATTTAATTATAACACAATACCAGTCCCCAAATGGACAACCCGAGAAGAATATATGAGTTTAAGAACTCCAATAATAATAATACTGAACAAAAGTACTGACACTCCCAAAGATCCGGAGTCACAAGTCTAGAGCCTCTAACAAAACCCAATAGGAAATAGAGAGTACGATATAGAAGTACTCAAGTCTGAATACAAAATATACAATAACAACTGGAATGAGAGGAGAAGCTAGGCTCTGCGAACGTAGGCAGCTACCTCAGCAACTCGATGTGACAATGTAAACGCTGGAGATGACCGTCTACTGCTCCTGTGTACCTGAGTCTGCACACAAAAGGTGCAGGGAGTAGGGGTGAGTACTAAGTACTCAGTGAGTAACAAATATATACATGTAGCTGACAGTAAGAAATCCACAAAATACCACAATATGAAGCTACACTACAGTCCGAATCCCCTACGAACTAGCAACAACAATACAATACAGCTACCACAGAGTAATTCAACAAATACAGATGCAATGCAATGCACATAACCGCTACGACGTGTAGCCCGATCCAATTTAACGTCGACGGCGCTCACCGGGGTGTGTACAGACTCCGGAGGGGCTCCTACAGCCCAAGCGCAATACTGCTGCGACATGCAGCCCGATCCTCACATCAACCACTGCGGCGTGCAGCCCGATCCCATACTCAGTCCACAATAAGCAATTAAGTCACAAAACAATTCATTTTCCTTATTTCCAGTTCTCAATTCATAATTTATGAAAAATACTTTAACTTTATTAGTTTTGTAAAAACCGGTGACTTAGCATTTCAAAAGTGTGATTACAATTCCCAGGACTGAGATCAGTGATTTAAGCAATTTTAGCTATCACATAAATATTGTCCTCTAGGGACGCTACAGATCGGTACTAGGCCCCAAACAAGGCTTACAGCCCACAAATATAGCAAATACAGTGTATTTCCAACACTAACAACATATTATTCATTTCCGGGATGGACCAAGTCTCAATCCCCAATCACAATCAATCCCGCACCTGCCACGGTGTGCGAGCCACGCCATATTAGCGTCACAATGTGCTAAGCCGGGGTTTCGAACCCTCAAGCTACAATATACACAAACTACTCACCTCTAGCCGGTCGTCGAATCGTCCGCGATGCCTTTTCCTTTGAATTTCGTTGCCTCGTGTGTAGAATCTAGTCAAATAACAATAATTATATCAATTACGGGTCAAAGAATCATAACCCACTTCAATTTATATGAAATTCGCAAAATTACACTAAGTTGGTAAAACCCGACCCCGGGCCCCACTGCTCGGAAAATTCCGAAAGTAGTACCAACGCGATCCTTATCTCGCCACGAGTCCGTGCATATAAAATTTATCGAAATCGGAGTTCAAATGGCCTCCCAAATCCAAAAATCCCGTTTTCAATACTTAGGCCACATTTCTTCAGATTTCAACCCAATTTCATGAAGATTGATGTTAATACTACCATAAATTGATGTTTTTGAGTCAAGAATCTTACCTCCGACGAATACCCGATGACTTCTCAGTGATTTCCTCGAGTTTTCTTCTCTCTAGGGCTCAAATGTGTGTTTTGGGGGTGTAAACCCGTAACTCTCTGTTTCTGGACTTAAGTTCACTGCCAGAACAGGTTCTTCTACGCGATCGCGATCTTCCTCACGCGATCGCGATGCTCAAAATCTCGGCCTCACGCGATCGCGACTTCCTTCATGCGATCGCGATGCATAGTCACCCTGCTTCACGCGATCGCGTCCTTCATTCCTGCGATCGCGTAGCTCATTCTCCCTGGACCCATTTCTTCTTCTACGCGATCGCGTAGATTGGCCTGCGATCGCGATTAACACCCGTTCAATTCTACGCAATCGCGTCTTGTTCCCTGCGATCGCGATGCTTTAGCCTCCAGCTCTACGCGATCGCATCCCCCTCCCCGCGATCGCGGAGAGCAAATGTCTGCTGAGGTTATGACAGCAACCAGTTTTTACTCTTTTCTTCCAAAAATGGTCCGTTTGGACCCCCGGATTCATCCCGAGACCCCCGGGACCCCAACAAAAACCACCAACATACTCCAAAACATGATACGAACTTGTTCCAACCATAAAAACACCATACTAAACATCAAAATCACCAATTATCCACGGATTCAAGCCTAAGTTTCTTCAAAACTTTCAAAACTAACATTCAATCCAAAACCCGGTCAAACGATGTCCGAATGACCTGAAAATTTGCAGACATATCCAAAATCACATAACGAAGCTACAGAAATTGTCGGAATTCCATTCCGACCCCCGGATCAAAATCTCACCTACCATCCGGTTTTCGCCAAAATTCAACATTCGCCAATTCAAGCTTAAAACTACACCGGACCTCCGAATTCAATTCCGATTGTTCTCCTAAGTCATAATTGATCCCCCGGAACTAGTCGAATCATCAGAATCCGGTTCCGAGCACTCTAACTCAATAGTCAACTCTTGGTTGACTTTTCATATTCACGCTTTCTTCAAACATGCTACTTGTTTCATTTTCAATCCAAATCACTTCTAACTCACCCGATATACTCCAATACTGTTTTAAAAGCATAATATATGTAAATGCAAGGTAACGGGGTGGTAATTCCCGTAACGACGGGCCGGGTCGTTACATTCTCCCCAACTTAAACAAACGCTCGTCCGCGTGCGGGTTAAGAAACATACCTGGAGCATCAAACAAGTGTGGATATCTGCTCCGCATTTCCTGCTCGGTCTCCCAAGTTGCTTCCTCCACGGGACGACCTCTCCACTGCACTTTCACTGAAGTTATATCCTTAGATCTTAGCTTACGAACCTGTCGACCCAAAATGGCTATCGGTTCCACATCATAAGTCAAATCCTCATCTAGCTGTATCATGCTGAAGTCCAACACATGAGACGGGTATCCGACATACTTCCCGGAGCATAGATACATGGAACACCGGGTGAACTCCCGACAAACTGGGTGGCAAAGCAAGCATATAAGCCACCTCCCCAACTTTCCTAAGCACCTCAAAAGGTCCAATAAACCTTGGGCTCAATTTCCCTTTCTTTCCAAACCTCATAACACCCTTCATAGGCGAAACTTTCAGCAACACTTTCTCACCTACTGAATAAGACACATCTCGGACCTTCCGGTCTGCATAACTCTTCTGACGCGACTGAGCTGTGCGAAGTCTCTCCCGAATCACCTTCACCTTATCTAAGGCATCTTGGACTAACTCTGTCCCTAACAACCTAGCCTCGCCGGGCTCGAACCAACCAACTGGAGACCTACACCGCCTCCCATATAAAGCTTCATACGGTGCCATCTGAATGCTGGACCGATAGCTATTATTGTAAGCAAACTCCGCCAAAGGCAAATAATCAGCCCATGAACCACCAAAATCAATGACACAAGCACGCAACATGTCCTCCAATATCTGAATAGTACGCTCAGACTGTCCATCCGTCTGTGGATGAAATGCTGTGCTCAGCTCTACCTGTGAACCCAACTCTCGCTGAAATGTCCTCCAGAATTGAGATGTGAACTGGGTACCTCTGTCCGATATAATGGAAATAGGAACTCCATGCAATCTCACTATCTCACGGATGAATATCTCTGCCAACCGCTCTGAGGTATAGGTAGTACACACTGGGATAAAGTGAGCTGACTTGGTCAACCTATCCACCACCACCCAAACTGAATCAAACTTCCTCGCTGTCGAGGGAGTCCACTAACAAAGTCCATAGTTATTCTTTCCCACTTCCACTCCGGAATATCAATACGCTGGAATACACCACCAGGTCTCTGATGCTCATACTTGACCTGCTGACCGTTTAGACACCGAGCCACATGGCTCACAATATCTTTCTTCATCTTTCTCCACCAGTAATGCTGCTTCAAGTCCTGATACATCTTCGCGGCTCCTGGATGAATAGAATACCGCGAACTATGGGCCTCTTCCAATATTATCTCACGAAGGCCATCAACATTGGGCACACATATTCGGCCCTGCATCCGCAATACACCCTCACTATCAATAGTGACATCTCTGGCATCATCATGTTGAACTCTGTCCTTAAGGACAAGTAAGTGTGGATCATCATATTGGCGCTCTCGAATACGATCATATAAAGAAGAACGAGCTACTACACAAGCCATCACCCGACTGGGCTCAGAAATATCCAGCCTTACCATCTGATTAGCTAACGCCTGAACATCAACTGCTAGGGGTCTCTCCCCAACTGGAATATACACCAAACTGCCCATACTAATAGCCTTCCGGCTTAATGCATCAGCCACTACATTGGCTTTCCCGGGATGATACAAGATAGTAATATCATAGTCTTTAAGCAATTCAAGCCATCTCCGTTGCCTCAAATTTAGATCTTTTTGCTTAAACAAATGCTGAAGGCTGCGGTGGTCTGTATATACATCACAAGATACACCATATAGATAATGCCTCCAAATCTTCAAGGCATGAACAATAGCTGCTAACTCCAAATCATGAACGGGGTAGTTCTTCTCGTGGGGCTTTAGCCGACGAGAAGCATATGCAATAACTCTACCCTCCTGCATCAACACACAACCGAGCCCAACTCTAGAAGCATCATAATACACCGTATATGACCCTGAGGCTGATGGTAACACAAGTACTGGAGCCGTGGTCAAAGCCTCCTTGAGCTTCTGAAAGCTCTCTTCACATTCATCGGACCACACAAATGGAGCATTCTTCTGTGTCAGCTTAGTCAACGGTGAAGCAATAGATGAGAAATCCTGAACAAACCGACGATAATAGCCTGCCAAGCCGAGAAAACTCCGAATCTCTGTAGGTGAGGAAGGTCTGGGCCAATTCTGCACTGCCTCAACCTTCTGAGGATCAACCCGAATACCATCGCTGGACACTATATGTCCCAGAAAACCCACAGTATCAAGCCAGAACTCACACTTAGAGAATTTTGCATAAAGCTTCTCTTCCCTCAACCTCTGCAATGCCACTCTCAAATGTTGTGCATGCTCCTCCTGGCTGCGTGAATATACCAGGATATCATCAATAAACACAATCACAAAAGAATCAAGGTACGGCCGAAATACACTATTCATCAAGTGCATGAATGCTGCTGGAGCATTAGTCAACCCGAAAGACATCACCAGGAACTCGTAGTGCCCATATCGCGTCCTGAACGCTGTCTTCATAATATCTGAGTCCCTGATCTTCAACTGATGATAGCCCGATCGAAGATCAATCTTAGAAAATACACTAGCTCCCCGGAGCTGATCAAATAGGTCCTCAATACGAGGTAATGGGTACTTATTCTTCACTGTTACCTTGTTCAACTGCCTGTAATCAATGCACATTCTCATTGTGCCATCTTTCTTCTTCACGAACAACACCGGTGCACCCCAAGGTGACACACTCGGACGAATGAAACCCTTATCTAAGAGTTCCTGAAGCTGTTCTTTCAATTCTTTTAACTCTGCTGGTGCCATGCGATAAGGAGGAATAGAAATGGGCTGAGTGCCCGGCACCAAGTCAATACCAAAGTCAATATCTCGGTCAGGCGGCATGCCTGGCAGGTCTGCTGGAAATACATCCGGAAACTCCCTCACAATGGGGACCGAATCAAGACTGGGTGCCTCGGCCTCAACATTTCTAATGAAGGACAAATAAGATAAACAACCCTTGCCAATCATTCGTTGAGCCTTTATATAAGAAATCACCCTGTCGGACACATAATCAGTCAAGCCACGCCACTCGATCCTCGGATTACCTGGAATAGCTAGTGTGACCGTCTTGGCATGACAGTCCAGAATCGCATGGTAAGGAGATAGCCAATCCATGCCTAGAATAACATCGAAATCTACCATGCCCAGTAGTAATAAATCAACTCGGGTCTCCAGACCCCCAATAGTAATAATACAGGATCGATATACCTGATCCACAACAACAGTATCCCCCACTGGGGTAGACACGTGTACGGGCAAAGCAAGAATACCACGGGTCATACCCAAATGATGTGCAAAATAAGTAGAGACATAAGAATAGGTGGATCCGGGATCAAATAAGACAGAAGCATCCCTGTGGC
The DNA here is from genome assembly GCA_032618575.1 of Nicotiana noctiflora. Classification (NCBI taxonomy): domain Eukaryota; kingdom Viridiplantae; phylum Streptophyta; class Magnoliopsida; order Solanales; family Solanaceae; genus Nicotiana; species Nicotiana noctiflora. The sequence continues at coordinate 114,464 of JASVEL010011874.1, read as the reverse complement.
AGACTGAAATAATACCTGAAATAACCGCATCCGAAGCGCTAGCATCCTTCCTGTCCGGAAGAGCATAAAAACGAGCCTGACCTCCACCAGTACGATCCTCGCCCCTGGGGCGACCTCTGGATACCTGGCCACCAGTCCTAGCTAACTGTGTTGGCGCTGAAGAAACCGGAGTAGAAGACGAGGGCTGATCCCTCTGCTGAGACCGCCTACGAAGTCACTGAGGACACTCTCTCTTGATATGGCCAAGTCACCGCACTCAAAACTACGGCTCGAAGATGGAAGAAGGGGCTGCCGAGGACCCCTCGCTGCAGATGAATCATGTGCTGAGGAAGCAGGAGCAGAGCTCTGAGCTGGAAGAGCACTCAATGCAGGCTGACTCTGCTGACGGCCCTGCTGACCCTGATAACCCTGATGGCCCTGACGACCACGATCTGATGAAACCCCACTGGACTCTGCACGTCCAGACTGATGAGACCTGAAAGAGCGACCTCTGCTATGCTGAAATTGGCCCCTAGACGGAGCACCACTGTAACTGCCAGTACCACGAGGCCTCTTAGCCTCTCTCTCCTCTCGCTCTCTACGGCGATCTGTCTCAATGTGACGGGCAGCATCAACCACCTCCTCAAAGGTAACTGCAGAAACTCTCTCCCGGGTCATCAATATGCGGATGGGATAAATAAGACCATCAATAAATCTCCGGATCCTCTCCCTGTCGGTAGGAACCATCCACATGGCATGACGGGCCAGCTGTGTGAATCTCATCTCGTACTGATTAACCGTCATTTCTCCCTGCTTCAACCACTCGAACTGACGTCGCAGCTCCTCTCTCTGAGACTGAGGTACGTACTTCTCCAAAAATACCGTGGAGAACTGCTGCCAAGTGAGGGGCACTGCCCCGGCGGGCCTACGCCTCTCAAAATCCTCCCACCACTGAAATGCTGCACCTGTGAACTGGAAAGTGGTGAATGAAACACCGCTGGACTCTAGAATACCCGCGGTGCGAAGCATACGCTGACATCTGTCAAGAAAACCCTGGGCATCCTCGCCCTCAGCTCCACTGAATGTCGGAGGCCGTAACCTCTCAAATCTCTCCAAACGACGCTGCTCATCGTCGGGCATACGTCGGAACCACATATGCGGGAGTGGTGCAAGCTGGTGCAGCCGGTCGAGCCGGCTCGGGTGTGTGAGCCACGGGGTGCGATTCCCTCCCACTGCTGTGTAGATGATGCTGCAGCGATGGCAGCAACTACACGTGCCAAGCTCTGTGCACGCTGATAATATCCGAGCCAAGGTCTCCCGAAGACCCGGTATCACTGATAGGCACGCTGCGGTGCCTGAACCCGAGCTGCCGGAGCGTTCACCGCTGGAATACGGTCTCGAGTACGATCGGTCGGTGGGTCGGCAAGTGCGTGGTCTTCGCTGCCTTACCTCTACCACGACAACGGCCTCCGGGTGCCAATGGTGGTCGTCCGCCACGTCCGTTAGCTCGTGTTCTCGCCATCGCGAGAGAATAGAATATGGAAAGATTTAATTTCATGATAACACAAATCGCACGATATGAATTCAAGAAAATGAGGTTTTTCCTAAAGTTTATGTAGCCCTTCGAAGATAGATACGGACGTCTACGTACCGATCTGCGAAAGCCTACTAAGCCGGCTCATGACTCGCGAGTCCTAATAACCTAGAGCTCTGATACCAACTTGTCACGACCCAAATCCGGTCGTGATGGCGCCCAACAATCAAGCTAGGCCAACCAGACCAACAATTTAATTATAACACAATACCAGTCCCCAAATGGACAACCCAAGAAGAATATATGAGTTTAAGAACTCCGATAATAATAATACTGAACAAAAGTACTGACACTCCCAAAGATCCGGAGTCACAAGTCTAGAGCCTCTAACAAAACCCAACAGGAAATAGAGAGTACGATATAGAAGTACTCAAGTCCGAATACAAAATATACAATAACAACTGGAATGAGAGGAGAAGCTAGGCTCTGCGAACGTAGGCAGCTACCTCAGCAACTCGATGTGACAATGTAAGCGCTGGAGATGTCCGTCTATTGCTCCTGTGTACCTGAGTCTGCACACAAAAGGTGCAGGGAGTAGGGGTGAGTACTAAGTACTCAGTGAGTAACAAATATATATATGTAGCTGACAGTAAGAAATCCACAAAATACCACAATATGAAGCTACACTACGGTCCGAATCTCCTACGAACTAGCAACAACAATACAATACGGCTACCACAGAGTAATTCAACAAATACGGATGCAATGCAATGCACATAACTGCTACGGCGTGTAGCCCGATCCCATTTAACGTCGACGGCGCTCACTGGGGGTGTGTACAGACTCCGGAGGGGCTCCTACAGCCCAATCGCAATACTGCTGCGGCGTGCAGCCCGATCCTCACATCAACCACTGCGGCGTGCAGCCCGATCCCATACTCAGTCCACAATAAGCAATTAATTCACAAAACAATTCATTTTCCTTATTTCCAGTTCTCAATTCATAATTTATGAAAAATACTTTAACATTATTAGTTTTGTAAAAACCGGTGACTTAGCATTTCAAAAGTGTGATTACAATTCCCAGGACTGAGATCAGTGATTTAAGCAATTTTAGCTATCACATAAATATTGTCCTCTAAGGACGCTACAGATCGGCACTAGGCCCCAAACAAGGCTTACAGCCCACAAATATAGCAAATACAGTGTATTTCCAACACTAACAACATATTATTCATTCCTGGGATGGACCAAGTCTCAATCCCCAATCACAATCAATCCCGCACCTGCCACGGTGTGCGAGCCACGCCTATTAGCGTCACAATGTGCTAAGCCGGGGTTTCGAACCCTCAGGCTACAATATACACAAACTACTCACCTCTAGCCGGTCGTCGAATCTTCCGCGATGCCTTTTCCTTTGAATTTCGTTGCCTCGTGTGTAGAATCTAGTCAAATAACAATAATTATATCAATTACGGGTCAAAGAATCATAACCCACTTCAATTTATATGAAATTCGCAAAATTACACTAAGTTGGTAAAACCCGACCCCGGGCCCCACTGCTCGGAAAATTCCGAAATTAGTACCAACGCGATCCTTATCTCGCCACGAGTCCGTGCATATAAAATTTATCGAAATCGGAGTTCAAATGGCCTCCCAAATCCAAAAATCCCGTTTTCAATACTTAGGCCACATTTCTTCAGATTTCAACCCAATTTCATGAAGATTGATGTTAATACTACCATAAATTGATGTTTTTGAGTCAAGAATCTTACCTCCGACGAATACCCGATGACTTCTCAAAGATTTCCTCGAGTTTTCTTCCTTCTAGGGCTCAAATGTGTGTTTTGGGGGTGTAAACCCGTAACTCTCTGTTTCTGGACTTAAGTTCACTGCCAGAACAGGTTCTTCTACGCGATCGCGATCTTCCTCACGCGATCGCGATGCTCAAAATCTCGGCCTCACGCGATCGCGACTTCCTTCACGCGATCGCGATGCACAGTCACCCTGCCTCACGCGATCGCGTCCTTCATTCCTGCGATCGCGTAGCTCATTCTCCCTGGACCCATTTCTTCTTCTACGCGATCGCGTAGATTGGCCTGCGATCGCGATTAACACCCGTTCAATTCTACGCGATCGCGTCTTGTTCCCTGCGATCGCGATGCTTTAGCCTCCAGCTCTACGCGATCGCATCCCCCTCCCCGCGATCGCGGAGAGCAAATGTCTGCTGAGGTTATGACAGCAGCCAGCTTTTCTCTTTTCTTCCAAAAATGGTCCGTTTGGACCCCCGGATTCATCCCGAGACCCCCGGGACCCCAACAAAAACCACCAACATACTCCAAAACATGATACGAACTTGTTCCAACCATAAAAACACCATACTAAACATCAAAATCACCAATTATCCACGGATTCAAGCCTAAGTTTCTTCAAAACTTTCAAAACTAACATTCAATCCAAAACCCGGTCAAACGATGTCCGAATGACCTGAAAATTTGCAGACATATCCAAAATCACATAACGAAGCTACAGAAATTGTCGGAATTCCATTCCGACCCCGGATCAAAATATCACCTACCATCCGGTTTTCGCCAAAATTCAACCTTCGCCAATTCAAGCTTAAAACTACACCGGACCTCCGAATTCAATTCCGATTGTTCTCCTAAGTCATAATTGATCCCCCGGAACTAGTCGAATCATCAGAATCCGGTTCCGAGCACTGTAACTCAATAGTCAACTCTTGGTTGACTTTTCATATTCAAGCTTTCTTCAAACATGCTATTTGTTTCATTTTCAATCCAAATCACTTCTAACTCACCCGATATACTCCAATACTGTTTTAAAAGCATAATATATGTAAATGCAAGGTAACGGGGTGGTAATTCCCGTAACGACGGGCCGGGTCGTTACAGACCATGACCTCTGATGCTCTATGTAGACTTGATTGGTACTCCAAGATTTTTACTACCGCCTTCAGTGGTGCTTCATCGGAGGATCCCCAAGACTTCCTATTCAGTTTCCACGAGATTCTCAAGACTATGGGAATAGTGGAATCCAACGGGGTTGATTTTTCCACTTTTAGCCTTGTAGGATTCACCAAGACTTAGTGGAGAGATTTCTATTTAACTCGACTAGCAGGGTCCCCAGCTTTGACATAGGACCAGTTTGCAGAGTTATTCTTGGAGAATTTTCTCCTCGTCACTCATTGGGAGGCACTTCGGAGGCAGTTTGAGCGCCTCCAGCAGGGTTCCATGACCGCTACTTAGTACGAGACGCAATTTATGGATCTGGCACGTCATGCAGTTGCGATACTCCCTTAAGAGTGGGAGAGGGTCCACAGGTCCATTGATGGGTTAATTCAGCTGATCTGACTTCACATGGCTCTGGGAGTTGGCAGTGACATATCTTTTTAGGAGGCGGCTAATGCAGATCACAGAGTTTAGATGGCCCTTACTCGGGGAGGTGGTCATGCTTCAAACAAGAGGCCTCGTCATTCTAGCATATTTAGTAGTGCCTCATCTGGAGGCAGGGATTTTTATGACAGGGACCAGTCTTCCAGGCCTTTTGAGTCAGCTCTCTAGGCTTCACAGGGTGGTTTAGGTGATCGTGGTCCCCAGCAGCCTGTCAGCGCACCACCACTCCGTTATTCTCAACAACCGAGGGCTTGCTTCACTTGCGGTGACCTGAGGTACATTGCTAGGTATTTTCCTCGAGCATCGGGCAACTCTCAATAGCAGGGTCCTTGCCCCATGATTCAGGCCCCAACTGACATGTAGCCTGCCCAACCAGCCAGGGGCGGGGGTAGGGATCGTAGAGGTAGAGGTCAAGACCGTAGAGGTGGAGCCCGTCCTGCCAGAGGTAGAGGTCAGCTGGTGGATGACCGTCCCAGAGACGAAGTTCAGGGAGGGGGTGATGATCCCCGATTTTATGCTTTGCCAACCAGGCAGAAGTAGAGGCGTCAGATGTGTTGCGACCAAAACACCCACGCAAGTGTACGCGATCGACAAGTAATATAGTAGTAAGTAAACTATCGTTCCCACGAGGAATTGTGATTAACTTATTCACTGATTTAAACTAAATTAATTATCAATTCAAGCTAGACTATCACAAGATATATATAAAACTTCTTAATAATAGAACAATAATTCAAGGCAAAATTACTACGCCAATTACAATTTATGTTTATAACAATTTGGATAAATATATTCCAGGGCCATGGACTTGCTAGTAATCATGCTATTTTTCTACTTAGAATCGATTTATTTAATTATCTAGATTATTGATTATAAGGTTAATAATATTCATAAGAATCTTTCGAGTTCTTATAAATCTATCCAAGTAAAATCAATATCTATATTTCTATGATATTAATATTAACAAGAATGCATTTCAAACTCTTATTATTTAACCAAACAAGGCAATTAAGTATATATCTATCTTAATTGCAAATCCTTCACTCGATGCCCGAGATTCAAATCTTGTTCTATTTGATTTTATATGCAACCAAGAATTTCCTTTGTCAAGTTTAATTCAAAGTTCGTAGATAATATTTCACTATGTTACGCAGTAAAATAATTAAGATCAAAATCAAATAAACAACACATATCAATAACTTCAATAAAATCAATCTAAGCTTCAAATAACAAGATCAACTAACATCCATGACCCTAGAATACTAGAGAGTTTAGCTGCTCATGTTCATACTAAAATCAACATTATTGATGTATAAAATACTACAAAGAAAAATACAAGATGAAGGTTTAGATGAACTCTTTAATTTGTTGCACTTCAAAACTTGATCTTCAACTCCTTCCTTGGCTTCAAGAACACTCTTGGTAAGTTTTCTCTCAAAATCTTCTCTCTAAGATGAATAGTAATTTTCCACTCTACTCCAATAATGCTAAAAATCTGATCTCCTCCATAATATAAGGTTGCATTAATTAACTTTGAGTGGAATTATGTGTCCCTTCATTTTCAACCTTAGAAAAATGACAATTAACCGGACTACTCTGCACGAAGTGCCTGCGCGAAGTGGTGCGCGAAGTGGGCACTTCGCGCACCTGTAGCCCTATTAATCCTTCTTATGGGCGAAGTGGTGCGCGAAGTGGCCACTTCGCGCACCTGGGAGAATTTCTCATTCAAGCTTGTTTCTTGATCGTAAAGACTCAAGTCCGAAGGATTATTTTTGCTCCAAAATTGTGCCATAACATTTTCAATTGTAGATATAAGCTCTTTTTTCTGCACATTGTACAAATCACAAATTAATAGCTTATATCTTATCAAATTCATAAATTATGTTATTGGATCATAATTAAATGGACGCATAAATAATGTCAATACTACTTAGTTTTCGCCTATTATCAACACCCCACACTTAATTCATTGCTAGTCCTCGAGCAATCACACTATACTTATAAAAGAGTCATCAACTCAACCATTTTACCTTAATGCTTTACAATTAGAACAAGAATCATATCTCACACCTAGTAATATAAAATCTCATTTTCTGGACTAACTTTCAAGTGCTACACAATATTCACACTTCTTTGAAGTACTCTATACAAAGATCAAGACTTGTTTATCTGTCACGAATCATATGCCCTAACAATTTTATCAACATTACATATATCAATATGTACAAGAGATTTCCCTAATTATTTACAACAAGAAAGTTTCACTCACACTCACAAAAGAAGTCACATGCATGCAAATGGTACCATAAGCTTGCCCTTAATGTAAATATCTACTAATGCAGGCTTGTTCGATCAAAAATCAATTAGGACTTTTTCTTCTGGTTGTAATGTGGGTTAAGGGGCTGGTAAGATTTATTTTGGGATTAGTGACTAGCACTCCTAATCACTTTAACACATTACTCAATCATTTTTAGCGCAAATTCTTCAATCTTAATAACAATTTTATCAATCAATCAATTCACTCCTAGCAGTGTTCCATCTGTCTTTTATGCACTGCTCTAATTCACACTCCTAACAATATACACAAATTTATACCATTTTTTTTACAATACTTTATATACAAATTTCAGTGCATCTTTCTAACTTTCATTGGTTCTATTCACAAACCACCCCACACTTAGTTCCTTTGTACTTCTTTTAGCGCTCATTTTACAATTAAAGTGCTTTAAGAGGTTAAAGGGTTCAAAATATCAATTTCAAACAAAAATGGTATAGGCTTGTAATGTGGGTACCAAAAAAAAAATTTCAAGGCTAGAAATGGTTAACTAGGGATAGATTTTATTTGATTTGAGCAATTGAATTCACAAAAAAAAATCAAGGAAAGCCTAACATCATTTTTTTAAAACCGAGTGTCACCTGAAATTTCGCTTCAATTCACATACTAGGCAAGCTCTAGACACAATTACACTACATGGACTCATGCTAAAAATCTCTCCACACATGGCATAAGATTCATTAAGATCAACTCATCAAGACACTATGTTGTGAATATTCATTTCAGTAAAAAATATGCAATAAAATCACTTTTAGTTAAAAATTCAGTAAAACTAGGCATTATACTTTAGGATTTGGTATGTTCAAGTGTATTAACATTATGGACTACCATAAGATAAAATTTTATCTAAAAGCAATAAAAAGATTTAAACTAAAATCTATCTGTACCAGGTTCAAATTGAAACCCTTGGAAAAGAATCGTGGCCTAAAGAAAAACCAAGGGGAAATATTCACACTAATCACAAAATTAAGAAAAGAGGACATAACTCCTCACAATATATTTTAAATTTTTTTTTAAAAATAAATAAAACATCTTCAAAATAAAACTTTTAATAACAAAGACAACCACATTTAATTAATCTACTATCCATCAACTTCAAAACAAGCCAAACTTCAAAATAAACAAAACATCAACACAAGAAAAATTCTAATATCCGAAAGTATCAAAATATGTTAAACACACCCCACACCTAAGAATAGGCATGTCCCCATGACTACAACCTTTAAACACAGAGATAAAAATACTTCCCCGACGATATATTCTTGATCTGACACTGTGTCGGGGTTGACATTACAAGCTCGCCCCAATGCTCGCAGCCATCCCATAAATTTCTTTTCTGACTTGACTTGTCGGTCTGTTATTTCCTCCACACGGGTGCTTAACGTGTTTACTGTTTGTCTCAATTCACCTATCTCATGCTCCCATGTGTTGTGGCTCGGCATGCCAACAGTGCTTGAAGATGATGATGCTCTTGGCAGTGCAACTGTTGGTGCATTGGGAGGTTGGGCTTGCTCTCCTCTGTCTGTGTCCATTGGTTGATTACCTCCATCATTCTCTTCATCTTCAAAGCTAATTTCTTCATATCCACATTTCTTGGGTTTGATATTAAATTCCTTCCTTACAGTTATATCTACATCAGGATCCTCTGGTACCTGTGCTTGCCTGCAAAGTAAAGTGACTAGTGATGGGAAGAAAAATCCATACTTACGAATTGGGCTTCTAATAAACATTTCTTCATGAATGATCTTTGCGACATCAAAAGCCAAATTCTCTACAAGACACCATATCAGTGCAGCTTTGGGACCGTTAACTTAGAAGGAAGGAGCCTGCTATTTATCACATAAAGCCAGGTTTTTGCTTCTATAGTTAGAGAAGATGAATGAATTTTGTCACCACTCTCTAACCATTCTATCTCAACTCCCGGGATGCAAATATTTGAGATGAATCTTTCCCATTTTGCATTATCTGGACATTTTCCATACTCATAGAAATCTTCATTCTCCGGCACAACATCAGGTAAATTGTAACTTGCTCTAATTGCCTCAATTGAGGCATTGACTTGTCTTCTGCGTACAGTCACAATGTTATTTTGATGTTCAGGTACATTCGCATAGAATTCGCGAACTACTGTTTCATTTGCAGTCACCGGTTCATTGATAAAGACTTGAAGCCCCCGTTCAATCAACTTTTGGTACATGTTAGGGCACTTTTCTTGAAGAGTTTTAGCATTAATGCCTCTTTCTGGAATCGGTTTCTTTGTCCTTTTGTTGGTGAACCGGGTTTGAGCTTCTTGCAAAGTAAACCTTCTTGAATCATAATTGCAGGATTGGCTCGTGATCGGCTGGAAGATGCTCCTGAAGTTAATCTTCATTTTGGTGCCATAATTCCTACAAGACAATGACACATTAATCTAAGATGAATGGATAATGTGTTTCAATGCGGTTACTCAGAATTCACACGCAAAATTGAGTACAATTGCTCTATCAAACTTCTTTCAGGACTTTCCTCAAACACATTGTGGGCAAGCCTAATTCATCCTTATTGTTAATGCTTTGGTTAGGGATTTCCCAACAAAAATTCAGCTATAACCAATTCATGTCCTACCCATCCCATTTATACACAAATTTAAACCCAAAAATATATAAAACTATGCTAAATTCTATCAACATTGCTCAAATATTCTAAGTTTGAACAAAAACTTCTAATTTGTCATAAACAACATAAATACTACAATAACATTATACAACCTATAATTTCTAACATATATATCAACTATATTGACAAATTAGAGTCATGAGTAATTATAAAAAAAACGAAATTGAAAAAAAATTTAGAAATTAAAGGTCTAGGGTTCTTACTTGATGGGATTAGGATGAATTTTTACCAAGAATGAAGAGCTTTTACTAATTGTTGAAGAGTTTTAGAGCAATTAGGAAGAAGAACTATGGTATTTGAGGTTAGGGTTTGGAGAAGAGAGGAGTTTTTAGGGTATGTTAAGAGAAAAATTGGAAGAGATATGATTAGTTTCGGTTAAAACCAAAATAAACTAAGTATATACACATCTCGTCTCAGGTGCGTGAAGTGGTCACTTCGCGCACAACTTCGCGCACAACCTTTGAGCATTCTGCTTAAGGTTTGCGCGAAGTGGTCACTACGCGCACAACCTTTGAGCTTTCTGCTTAAGGTTCGCGAAGTGTGCGCGAAGTGATGACTTCGCGCAACTGGGTGGACGAATTTTTTTTTTTTTTTATATTTAACAAACAAACAATGAAGTAATACCTTAGCATCCCTCCTTGTTGTCCTACAATCATCAATACGCAATTTACACCCAAACAAAATAAAAACGAAGAAAATAACACACTAAAAAAAATCAACACACAATTATCGCTATTATTGGGTTGCCTCCCAATAAGCGCCTGATTTACTGTCGCGGCACGACTCCACAATTCATCAAACATCATTGAGTTCAACCGAGGTCTTGTGACAATTAACGACACCACCCCAATAATGTTTCACTCTTTGTCCATTCACCAGAAAAGTGTCACTTGAGTTTTGGTCCCTTAATTCTATTGCTCCATAGGGACTCACACTTACCACCACAAAAGGTCCTGACCAATGGGATTTGAGCTTTCCCGGAAAGAGTTTCAACCTAGAATTGAATAACAGCACTTGTTGCCCCGGCTCAAATTCACGATGTTGGATATGCTTATCGTGCCATCTCTTGGTCCTTTCTTTATACAACTTGGCATTTTCATAAGCATTCAATCTAAACTCATCAAGTTCATGGAGTTGTAGCAGCCTTTTTTCACCAGCTAAATCCATATCCACATTTAAATTTTTGATTGCCCAATAAGCTTTGTGTTCAAGTTTAACAGGCAAATGACATGCATTTCCATAAACTAACCTGTATGGAGAAGTACCTATTGGAGTCTTGTATGCGGTTCGGTAAGCCCACAAAGCATCTTCTAATTTAACAGACCAATCCTTCCTGTTTGCATTAACTGTTTTCTCCAAAATCTGTTTTATCTCTCGATTAGATACTTCAACTTGACCACTCGTTTGAGAGTGGTATGTAGTAGCAACTTTGTGTTTTATCCCATATTTTGATAAATCATTTTTAAACAGTTTGTTGCAAAAGTGTGTTCCTCCGTCACTTATCAACACCCTTGGAGTTCCAAAGCGTGTGAAAATGTGTTTCTTAACAAAACTTACCACAACTTTTGCATCATTTGTAGGAAGAGCAATGGCTTCAACTCACTTAGACACATAGTCTACTGCAACCAGAATGTATCTATGACCATTAGAAGCCTAGAAATGGTCCCATGAAGTCAATTCCCCATACATCAAACAATTCCACCACCAAAATATTCTGCAAAGGCATCTCATTTCTCTTTGTGATTGTACCTGTTCTTTGACACCTGTAACAAGTTTTAACAAACGCATGAGCATCTTTAAATAAGGATGGCCAGTAAAAACCTGATTGGAGAACCTTTTGTGCTGTTCTATCTCCTCCATGATGACCTCCATATGAAGAAGAATGACAATCATGCAAGATGGCATTCATTTCTTCTTCAGGTACACACCTTCTTACCAATTGGTCAGCACATTGTTTGTAGAGAAAGGGCTCGTCCCACATATATGATTTCACATCATGGAAGAATTTTCTCCTTTGATCCGTTGTGATTTCTGATGGCATCACTCCACTTGCAATATAATTTACAAAGTCAGCATACCATGGAGTTTCATTAGATATGATGGCCAACAGATGTTCATCTGGGAACGTTTCTTTTATTGAGTCTCCTTCAATCACATGACTTCTTTTTTCCAATCTGGACAAATGATCTGCCACTTGATTCTCAATACCTTTTTCTATCACGTATCTCCAGGTCAAATTCCTGCAAAAGAAGAACCCATCGGATTAGTCTTGGCTTTGCATCTTTCTTTGCAAATAGATACTTGATATCCGAGTGGTCAGTATAGACTATGACTTTAGTTCCTACTAGGTAGGATCTAAACTTTTCAAATACCCATACTACTGCAAGTAATTCTTTCTCTGTGATAATGTAATTCATTTGAGCGGGATTTAGAGTTCTGCTCGCATAATGAATGGAGTAAAAATTTTTCTCCTTCCTCTGTCCCAACACAACACCAATGGCTATGTCACTTGCATCACACATTAATTCGAAAGGCAATTCCCCATCTGGAGCAACAATGATTGGTGCAGAGACCAATTTTCTTTTAAGCTCTTCAAATGCCTTCAGACAAGCATCATCAAACTTGAATGGTGTATCTTTCTCAAGGAGCCTGCAAAGTGGATATGAAAATTTTGAAAAATCTTTAATGAATCTTTGATAAAATCCTGCATGGCCTAGAAAACTGTGTATGCCCTTAACAGATATGGGTGAAGGCAATTTTTCAATTGCTTCCACTTTTGCCTTGTCTACTTGCAATCCGTTCTTGGACACTTTGTGTCCTAGGACAATACCTTCTCTTACCATGAAATGGCATTTTTCCCAGTTCAGGACCAAGTTGGTCTCTTCACATCTGGCTAGCACTTTATCGAGATTAGTTAAACATTTATCAAAAGAGCATCCGAAAACAGAGAAATCATCCATAAATACTTCTACAAATCTCTCGACCATATCAGTGAAAATGGCCATCATACACCTTTGAAATGTCGCAGGTGCATTGCAAAGACCAAAGGGCATTCTTTTGAACGCATGCGTGCCATATGGACACGTAAAAGTGGTTTTCTCTTGGTCCTATGGGGCTATAGTAATTTGATTATACCTAGAGTAACCATCCAGGAAGTAGTAATACTCCTGGCCGGCCAATCGATCAAGCATTCGATCCATGAAAGGGAGAGGAAAGTGGTCCTTCCTGGTGGCATTATTTAGTTTTCTGTAATCAATACAAATTCTCCACCCTGTGACAGTTCTTGTTGGTATTAAATCGTTATTATCATTAACTATCATAGTTATACCTCTCATCTTAGGAACACACTGAACTGGACTCACCCATTTACTGTCAGAGATAGGAAATACAATACCTGCATCAAGCCATCACCTTTTTCCTTACCACTTCTTTCATGTTAGGATTGAGGCGACGTTGGTGTTCTATACTTGGTTTGTATCCTTCCTCCATTAGGATTTTGTGCATGCAAAACGCAGGACTAATACCTTTTATGTCTGACATTGTCCACCCAATGGCTCTCTTGTGCTCTCTCAATACTCTCAGTAATTTTTCCTCCTGCAATTCAGATAAATCAGAAGAACTAATAACAGGCAATGTATCAGAACTACCCAAATAAGCGTAATGCAAGTGAGATGGTAGTAATTTAAGCTCCAATTTCGGGGCTTCCTCAATTGATGGCTTTGGATGAGGTCCATGTGGCCTGTTCAACGGTTCAAAAGGATGTGTTCTTTGCAAGTATGCACAAGATGTATCAAGGATGTACATCATCTCTTCAACCTCTTTATCGGTTGCCAAATTATCAAATATTGTAAGTGCTTTCTCTAATGAATCATTGAGATACACACTTGAATCACAATTTTGTTCATCATTCTCAATCACGGATATCATAGAAAGTTCCTCATATTGACAAGGAAGTTGAATTGCTTTGTATACGTTAAACACCGCTTCCTCATCATCAACCCTTAGAATCATCTTCCATTCTTTCACTTTAATGATCGCATCACCAGTAGCTAGTAAAGGTCGCCCTAGAATGATTGGCACCAATTCATCTGCTTCATAATCAAGAATAATGAAATCCCCAGGAAAGATGAATTTCCCAATCTGCAGCAATACATCTTCTATCACCCCTTCAGGGTGTGCTATGGACATGTCTGCTAACTGCAACATCACAGTGGTTGGTCTAGGAGCTCCAAGACCCAATTGTTTGAACAATGACAAGGACATTAAATTTATGCTCGCCCCCAAATCACAAAGAGCCCGGCCTACATCGATATCACCAATACGCACAGGAATTGTAAAACTACCGGGATCTTTAAGCTTTTGTGGAAGCTTGTTTTGTACCATGGCAGTGCACTCTTCAGTAAGTGCGACTGTTTCATATTCAGTCAATCTTCTTTTATGAGCCACTATATCTTTGATGTACTTAGCATATTTAGGGATTTCTCGAAGTACATCAACAAGTGGAATGTTTAATTGAACTTGGCTCAACATGGACAGAAATTTACTGAACATTCTATCATCGTTCTTCTTATGTAGTCTCTGAGGAAAAGGTGGGGGTGGTCTTGGGACTTCCACGGGTTCAAGACTTTCAGTAGTCTTCTTTGGATCATTTATTAATTTAGGGATCAATTCTCCCTCAGGTACAAATTTCTCTTTCTTTTTCTTTGAGATTTCCTCAAGTTCTCTCCCGCTTCTAAGTGTTGTAGCACTTACCTATGGGTTCTTTTCTGTGTCACTGGGAAGAGCTCCTGTAGGTCTAGTGTTCTGGTTTGTTGCTATCTACCCCATCTGCCTTTCTAGATTCCTAACATCAGTTCTGAGCTGCTGATTGTCGATCAACAACTTTTTCAACAAATCATTTGTACTTTCTTCCACCTGCTGAGGTGGTCTCCGAGGTTGATTAAAACCCCCTTGCGGTCTGTACTGATTTGGATTTTGCTGATTTCCTCCCTATGAGAAGTTAGGATGATTCCTCCAATTTGCATTGTAGGAATTTCCATACTATGCGTGCTGATTTGCTTGGCCTCTGTTTTGTTGTCCCACATAATAAATAGATTCTGGATTCGTTGGGCACATATCACTTGTATGGCTATCACCACACATTTCACAACAAATAGCCATTTGTTGCACCTGTTGCATGTTTTGAGGTTGTTGCATTGTCATCCTTGTCATCTGGTTGGATAGCCTTGCAATTTCAGCTCTCATTGCGGATACATCATCCAGCTCAAGCACCCCTGCTGATTTTTGTTTCATTGCCTTTCTGGAATCTCCATCACCTTGCCAGTTATTATCATTTGAAGTGAATGTATTTAACAAGAGATAAATTTCCGTGTAAGATTTTGTCATGCAACTTCCTCCACAAGCGGAATCAAGATTCATTTTTGAAGCTTCATCTAATCCATCAACAAACGTATGACCTAACACCTCATCTGTTTGACAATGATGAGGGCAGTCCCTTAGTAGCTTCTTGTACCTTTCCCAAGCTTGACGAAGTGTTTCGCCAGAGCGTTGTTCAAACCCAAGAATTTGACTCCTCAGCATCTTTGTCTTTCTAGTAGGAAAGAACTTGATTAAGAACTTCCTTGCTAGATCATCCCATGTGCGGATTGAATTTGATGGTTCCTTGTTTAACCACTCTTTAGATTCCCCAAGCAGAGAAAAGGGAAAAAGTGTCAGCCATACATAATCCTTGGAAACATTTGGATAATTGTAAGTATCCGTGATTTCCAAAAAATTCTGAATATGTCTTTGTGGATCTTCATGAGGTAGACCCACAAATTGCCCTGTAGACTGAATCAGCTGCACCATATATTGTTTCAACTCAAAATGCCCAGTAATATCAGGCTTCACAATAGCCTGAGTCATATTAGCCGGACTGGGTCTTGCGGCTTCTATCACCGCTCGTTCCTCATTTCCTGCCATCACTATTGGCTGTGGTTGAATTTGAATGTTCAACTCTCCTTCTGTTTTATATTGAGCTTCCCACTCTCTCCTTGTTCTATGAATTGTTCTTTCAATTTCAGGATCAAATGGGAAGAGATTGTTTGTGCTTCTGCTCTTCCGCATTCAAGAGAAGAACATGTATAACACAAATAAATAGATGAAAATTTCTTTTTATATTTTCTATTAACAATTACAAAATAGCAAAACAGTCAAGGAGCTAATTTCAAATTCCCCGGCAATGGCACCAAAACCTTGTTGCGACCAAAACACCCACGCAAGTGTACGCGATCGACAAGTAATATAGTAGTAAGTAAAGTATCGTTCCCACGAGGAATTGTGATTAAATTATTGACTGATTTAAACTAAATTAATTATCAATTCAAGCTAGACTATCACAAGATATATATAAAACTTCTTAATAATAGAACAATAATTCAAGGCAAAATTACTACACCAATTACAATTTATGTTTATAACAATTTGGATAAATATATTCCAGGGCCATGGACTTTCTAGTAATCATGCTATTTTTCTACTTAGAATCGATTTATTTAATTATCTGGAGTATTGATTATAAGGTTAATAATATTCATAAGAATCTTTCGAGTTCTTATAAATCTATCCAAGTTAAATCAATATCTATATTTCTATGATATTAATCTTAACAAGAATGCATTTCAAACTCTTATTATTTAACCAAACAAGTCAATTAAGTATATATCTATCTTAATTGCAAATCCTTCACTCGATGCCCGAGATTCAAATCTTGTTCTATTTGATTTTATATGCAATCAAGAATTTCCTTTGTCAAGTTTAATTCAAAGTTCGTAGATAATATTTCACTGTTAGCTACGCAGTAAAATAATTAAGATCAAAATCAAATAAACAACCCATATCAATAACTTCAATAAAATCAATCTAAGCTTCAAATAACAAGATCAACTAACATCCATGACCCTAGAATACTAGAGAGTTTAGCTACTCATGTTCATACTAAAATCAACAATATTGATGTCTAAAATACTACAAAGAAAAATACAAGATGAAGGTTTAGATGAACTCTTTAATTTGTTGCACTTCAAAACTTGATCTTCAACTCCTTCCTTGGCTTCAAGAACACTCTTGGTAAGTTTTCTCTCAAAATCTTCTCTCTAAGATGAATAGTAATTTTCCACTCTACTCCAATAATGCTAAAAATCTGATCTCCTCCATAATATAAGGTTGCATTAATTAACTTTGAGTGGAATTATGTGTCCATTCATTTTCAACCTTAGAAAAATGACAATTAACCGGACTACTCTGCGCGAAGTGGTGCGCGAAGTGGACACTTCGCGCACCTGTAGCCCAATTAATCCTTCTTATGCGCGAAGTGGTGCGCGAAGTGGCCACTTCGCGCACCTGGGAGAATTTCTCATTCAAGCTTGTTTCTTGATCGTAAAAACTCAAGTCCGAAGGATTGTTTTTGCTCCAAAATTGTGCCATAACATTTCCAATTGTAGATATAAGCTCCTTTTTCTGCACATTGTACAAATCACAAATTAATAGCTTATATCTTATCAAATTCATAAATTATTTTATTGGATCATAATTAAATGGACGCATAAATAATGGCTAAACTACTTAGTTTTCGCCTATTATCAAGATGCTATCATTACAAGTACTATTCTGGTTTGCAATAGAGATGCTTCAGTACTATTTTACCCTGGGTCTACATATTCATATGTGTCTTCCTACTTTGCACCATGCCTAGTCGTGCCTAGCTATGCCTTGGATATTACTGTTTATGTGTCTACGCTAGTGGGTGGCTCCATAGTGTAGTCGACAGTGTGCATCATTCATGTGTGGTTGTGTTTGAGGGTCTTGAGACCCGTGTTGATTTATTACTGTTAGATATGGTGGACTTTGATGTTATATTGGGTATAGATTGGTTGTCCCCGTATCATGCTATCCTAGATTGTCACGCCAAGACAGTGACATTGCCCTTGCCAGAATTACCCCGACTAGAGTGGAGAGGGACCCTAGGTCATGCCACCCGCAATGTCATTTCACACATTAAGCCTCGACGCATGGTCGAGAAGGGGTGTTTAGCTTATTTGGCGTATGTTCGTGACACCAGCGCAGAGGTTCCTTCTATTGACTCAGTTCCTATTGTATGGGAGTTTCCTGAGGGCTTTCCTTCAGACCTGCCGGGTATTCCACTTGACAGGGATATTGACTTCTGTATTGATTTGGCACCGGGCACTCAGCCTATTTCTATTCCACCATATCACATGGCCCCGCCAGAGTTAAATGTGTTAAAAGATCAGTTGCAAAACTTGCTGGAGAAGGGCTTTAGTAGGCCTAGTGTTTCTCCTTGGGGTGCGCCAGTGTTATTCGTGAAGTAGAAGGATGATTTGATGTGCATGTGTATTTATTACCGACAATTAAACAAAGTGACAATAAAGAATAAGTATCCACTGCCAAGGATTGATGATTTGTTTGACCAGCTCCAGGGAGCAAGGGTGTTCTCAATGATAGACTTGAGGTCTGGCTACTATCAACTAAAGATTAGGGCGTCTGATATTCCTAAGATAGCTTTCTGCACTCAGTATGGGCAGTACGAGTTCTTAGTCATGTCTTTCGGAATGACCAATGCCCCAGCAGCATTTATGGAGTTGATGAACCGAGTGTTTAGGCCTTATCTAGATTTGTTTGTGATAGTCTTTATAGATGATATCCTGATATAGTCTCGCAACTAGGAAGAGCACGAGAAGTACCTCAGAGTGGTTCTTCAGACTTTGAAGGATAATCATCTATATGCCAAGTTTTCAAAATGCGAGTTCTGGTTAAGTTCGATTGCATTTCTGGGTTATATTATATCAGTAAAGGGTATTCATATGGACCAAAAGAAGATTGAGGCAGTCAAGAATTGGCGTCGACCAACTTCAATGACCGAGATTCGGAGTTTCTTGGGGTTAGTAGGCTACTACCGTCAATTCATAGAAGGGTTCCCTTCTATTGCTACCCTGATGACCAGGTTGACCCAGAAGGGTGCCCAGTTCAAGTGGTCAGATGAGTGCGAGACGAGAAGCTGAAGACAGCGCTGACTACGACATCAGTGTTGATTTTGCCCACAGTTTCGGGGCCTTACACAATCGATTATGATGCATTCCGTACTAAGCTTAGAGCGGTATTGATGCAGGATGGTAAGGTTATTGCATATGCTTCGATACAGTTGAAAATCTATGAGAAGCATTATCCAGATCATGACCTAGAGTTGGCAGTGGTTGTTCATGCCTTAAAAATTTGGAGGCATTATCTACATGGTGTGGTGTGTGAGTTATATATGGATCAAAAGAGTCTTCAGTACTTGTTCAAGAAAAAAGAGTTAAATCTGTGGCAGAGGAGATGCTTAGGGTTGCTGAAAGATTATAATGTTACTATCTTATATCACCCAGGTAAGGCTAATGTGGTGACTGATGCATTGAGTAGGAAGTCTGTCAGCATGGGTAGTCTCGCTTCTCTAGATGTCCAGGACTTAGCCAATCGATTCGTGAGATTAGATATTTCTGAGCCTATCAGGGTGTTGTCTTGCACGGTCGCTCGTTCTTCTCTATTGGAGTGTATCTGTGAGAGGTAGTTTGATGATCCCCATTTGTGTATCCTGAGAGACACTGTGCAGCGAGGAGGTGCTACAAAGGTAACCTTAGATGATGATGGAGTATTGAGATTGCAGGGGCGAGATTGTGTGCCCAATGTTGATAGGATTCGAGAGTTGATCTTAGTGGAGGCCCATAGTTCTCGGTATTCTATTCACCCAGGCACCGCGAAGATGTATCAGGATTTGCGGTAGAATTATTTCTGGCGTAGGATGAAAAAGGATATTGTTGTGTATGTCACTCGGTGTTTAAATTGTCAGCAGGTTAAATATGAGCACCAGAGGTCTGGTGGTGTGTTCCAGAGAATTGAGATTCCCGAGCGGAAGTGAGAGCGGATTACAATGGACTTCATTACTGGACTTTCGCTGACTCGGAAGAAATTTGATGCTATTTGGGTTATTGTTGATAGGCTGACCAAGTCAGCACATTTTATTCCAGTAGCAGTCTCTTACTCATCTGAGAGGTTAGCGGAGATTTACATTCGGGAAATTGTTCGCCTTCATAGGGTGCTGGTATCTATTATCTCATATCGGGGTACACAGTTTACCTCGTGCTTCTAGAGAGTGGTCCAGCAGGAGTTAGGCACCCAGGTTCAGTTGAACACAACATTCCATCCTTAGACGGACGGTCAGTCCGAGCGGACTATTCAAATTTTAGAGGATATGCTTTGAGCTTGCGTCATTTACTTTGGAGGCTTGTGGGACCAGTTTCTACCCTTAGCAGAGTTCGCATACAACAACAGCTACCAGTATATCATTCAGATGGCTCCATATGAGGCGTTGTATGGTAGGAAATGTCGGTCTCTAGTCGGATGGTTTGAGCCGGGAGAGGCTCGGTTGTTGGGTACTGACTTAGTCCAGGAGGCCTTAGATAAGGTCAAGACAATTCAGTAGAGGTTGCCTTCAGCACAATCTAGACAGAAGAGTTATGCAGACCGTAAATTCTGAGATGTAGATTTCATGGTTGGTAAGCAGGTATTGCTCCGGGTGTCTCCTACGAAAGGCGTGATTAGGTTCGAAAAGAAGGGCAAGCTTAGCCATAGGTACATTGTTCCATTTGAGATTCCGTATCGAGTGGGAGAGGTGGCTTATAGACTTGCATTTCCACCTAGCTTATTAGCCGTGCATCCAGTTTTCCATGTGTCTATGCTTCGGAAGTATCACGGCGATCCTACGCATGTGTTAGACTTCAGTACCGTCCAGTTGGACAAGTATCTATCGTACGAGGAGGAGCCGGTAGCTATTCTCGACCGGCAAGTTCGACAGTTGAGGTTGAAGAGCTTTCCTTTCATGCGTGTTCAGTGGAGAGGTCAACCTCCTGAGGCATTGACCTGGGAGTCCGAGTCTGATATGCGGAGCCGCTACCCACATTTGTTCCCCGACTCAGGTACTTCCTTCTCTTGTCCGTTCGAGGATGAACGGTTGTTTAGAGGTGAAAGATATGACGACCCAAAGGGTCATCACCTGCTTTCCTCATCTATTCTGTGCTTTCAAGGCCTTGAAAACCTCATTTTATATTATCGCGATTTGCGTGCACAGTCTAGGCGCGTAGCCAGAAAGTTTTTATGTTGAAATATGTTAATTCTATCAAAATATTTGAAGAATTTTGATATTAATATTGATATAGTTGACTTTGGTCAACATTTTTGGTAAACGGGCCCGGACCCAAGTTTGGACGGTACCGGAAGGTCCGTAGAAAAATATGGGACACGAGCATGTGCCCGTAGTCGAATTCCGAGGCCTAGAGCCCGAGATATGAATTTTTCTATTCTATTATTTTCTAAAATTATTAAGAAAAAATGAAAATGAGTTAGAAAATATAGGTATCGGGCTCGTATTTTAGTTCCGATGCCCGGTACATGTCTTAAATATGCGTTAAGCCCTATCTATAAAGTTTGGTCAGAATCGGACGTTGTTTGACGTGTTTCGGACCTAAATAGCAAAAGTTTGAAGTTATGAACTTTGAAATCAAATTTATGAGTTTTGGGGTTTGATTCATTGAATTTGATGTTATTTTAGCGATTCGATCGCTCGAGCAAGTTCGTAGGATGATATTGAGTGAGCGTGTGTGTTTGGTTGGGAACCCCGAGGGCTCGAGAGTGTTTTCGGGGGTGTTCGGAGTGGTTTAAAGTTGGAAAATATTTCAGAAAACCTGCAACATCTGCCCAAGTATTTTCTTCTATGCGATCGCATAGGTTAGGCCGCGATCGCATAGTCTAGAGTCAGACCTGTTTCTTTCCTTCTATGTGATCGCATAGGCAAGGCCGCGATCACATAGAGCAAGTTAGCCCCCCCCTCCTCATTTTTTCCCTAATGGTTCGAACAACTGCTCACGCAATCGCATTTCTTACCAAGACCTGACCCTATGCGATCGCAATCCTCCATCCGCGATCGTATATGGCAAATTTCGCCCAGTTAATTTTATTAAAATGGACAGAATCATTAGCTCAGAATTTTTAATCTTTTGAACACGAGTCTTCTTCTCTCCTAAGCCCTAGGAAGCCATTAACGCCCCTAAGCTTCAAGACCCTTTGAGTAAGTGATTCCCCGCTTATTTCTTTCACTTTTCTTCCATTAATTAACTAGTTTCTAAGCCTAAATCATGAAATCAAGGTAGAAATCATGGGTTTTGAACAAAGTTAGGGTTAAGATAATTTTGGGCGATTCAACCCCAATTTGGGGTCAAATCTTAAAACAAATTATATAGTTGCACTCGTGGGGGTATGGGTGAATTTATTTTGGTTTGAACTTCATGTTTTGACCAAGCAAGCTCGGAGTTAGTTTTGCAACTTTTGGACAACATGTGAAAGGGTTTTAATTAGGCAATTTGGGACGGTTTGTTGAGTAGAATTGATGATATCAAATACATTGTGTATAGTTACGATTGAATTGGAGCGAAATTCGTAAGGAAAGGCATTGCTTGAGGACTGAGTTGGCTATAAACCGTCGAGGTAAGTGTTTGATCTATCCTAGCTTGATGGAATAGGATTAAAGTATAATCAATTTCTATTTGCTAAATGATCAAGTGTGGAGTATAGGCATGGTGACGAGTGTCTATATTCCGAAGTCTGGTATGACTGTGGGTCTTTGTTTGTACATGTTTGTGAGATAATTTGGAACTCTTCTAAGCTAAATTATAAATTGCTACAAATGTGAAGAGTCTGAGAATGAGCTTTGAAATATTAATGTTTTGGAGCGTTGGCTCGGATGATAATTACTGTTGAGTAAAAGATGAACGTATTGAACGAAATTATGATTAATCCCTTGTCGGGACCTTATTGTGGTTGTTGTTAATGCTCCCTTGCCTGGACCTTGTTGTTGTTGTTTTTATTACTCCCTTGCTGGGACTTAATATTAATTAGGTTACTCCCTTGCTGGGATTCGTTGTGTATAGTGTTAAAAGTAATGGGATCGTGTGGCACGCCGACCACGTATATAATGTGAAACGGGATTGTATGGCACGCCGTCAACCTATATATATATATATATTGTGAAATGGGGTCGTGTTACACGTCGACCACTTAAAAATTATGAATTGGGATCGTGTGGCACTCCGGCCACTTCTGTATTATGAAATGGGATTTTGTGGTTCGCCTACCATGTAATATATCGAGGATCGGGTTGTGCACCTCAACAGAGTATGGACTGGGTGTATTATGCTCGTGTGTGGAAACTTTCGGTGTTTTTTGTTTTCGGTGTTATTGTTCGGTTATACTTCTTTACAGATAATTTCTAAATTTGACTGTGGTGTATCCCCCAGCATGTCCCTTCCCCTTTTTTACTGCATAACTTGGTATATATGTATATAGAATTGCACAAGTTTATGTGAGTGTCTGGTCCGAGCATTGTCACTACTTCGTAGGGATAGGCCGGGCACTTACAAGCACATGGGTTCGGTTGTGCTGATACTACACTTCTGTGCATTTTTGCATAGGTCTAGGTTTTGAGCAACAGCAACAGCAGTAGTTCGGTAGCAGGATTTTCATACCCACGAGACTAAGGTAGATTGCAGTCATCTGCATGCCCAGTTTCTCTTCTTATATTTTTCATTACTGCGGTAGTCTCATTGTTTTGAGACAGAGGGTTGTTATAATTCTTTCAAACCATTATGTGTAGTTATTCTTAGTAGTTCATGAGTTTGTGACTCCACATCTTGGGCAGAGGATCATTTTGAGTATTTCACATTTATATTCAAATTTCTGAAAGTAGACTTCTGCAGTTAATGTTATTATTATTATTATTATTCTTGTTAACAAACTAACAACACGATGATTTTTATTAAAGAAAGATGGTGAGTAAATTGGCTTGCCTAGCTACCACGAGTAGGCGCCATTGCGATCCCGATGGTGGGGAATCCGGCCGTGACAAGTATATATTGTCTATGGGCATGCGAAGCATGGGATGAGTAGTGATTTTCTTTTATATGGGATCAATGGAGAGTTCTCGACTAGTTGTGTACGTAGCTGTTTGTGGTTAGGAAAACAGATATGGAGTTCTCATGTTATCCCAATGAAGTATAGTATAAGCAATATGGTGTGGAGGATTGGGATTTGTGTGTGTAAGGTTTCGGTTCAGTAGGAAAGTCATTATATTCTTAAGTCGCTCGGGCAGCTGTATGTGATTTAATAATTGATCTTCAGATGATTAAAGAAAATGGTACTGCTATTCTAGTGATTTGCGGGGGTATATGTTCAGTAAAAGGGGAAGGTTATGTAAACTGATAATACTTTGGTGGTATTGCGGCATTTTCTTGTTGGATCGAATGCGGATATTTGAGTTTGTTGATGGCACAGGAAATTTTAGAATATCTCTCATGAACTGATTGGGTATTTGAGGGTGATATTTATTCATATGGAGGAATCGGGGATCAGGTATAGTGATTCGTGTGCTATATGGAGTAGATCCTGGGAGTCACGTGCTCAAGCTATGCAGTGGTTGTAGATCGTGTGTATTGGCACCGTTTAGCGGCTATTGGGATCTGAAGGCCCGAGTGGACCTTTGTTTGCTTGGTATGTTAGATTTTGGATATGATATTGGATTGTAGACCGGTTGTCTTAGTGTGGAGTTATTCTACACTATGGTGCTATGGGCTATGTCAAAAAATACCACAGGTTGCGTGGCGAGGTTCATCGGATCATGTTCTAGTAGAGTGGTTTGTATTCCAAAGACCAGCGGATGGCTGTGAAGTATTGCTTTTCTTAATTGGGCATTTGTGGTGGATGTCAGTGCAATGGTTTCTACCATTGATTTAGTTCCGGTATTGAGAGACTTTTCAGATACGTTTCTTGTGGCTGTGCGTGTCGCTGGGCGAGAGTGTGGATTTCGGTATTTATTTGGTGCCAGGCACCTTATCGTATGGCTCCGGTGGGAGTTACAGTTATGGAAGGAGCAGCTACAAGCTTCTTGATATTGAGTTCATTAGCAGGCCGATGTGGTTGCGTATTTAGCTTGAGTTATCATAGTTGGCCCCGAGTTGTATTGTTGAGGGATATGTTGATTCGATCATTATTGAGCTTGTTAGTGATCTAAGGAGATCTAAGAGTTGCTTTTTTGTGCTGTAAGATGTTATGATTTATCGGGTATGGGGACATATGGTGCGATTCTATTGAGGATTCACAGAGAAAGTTGAGTGGGAAGAGCAATTGAGTGTTGTTTTGGTAAATAGAGTATTGGTTATGACCTATCGTGTTGCGTGTCGTATGTTATTATTTTTGCCATGGGTGTAATGAATTGCTTGTGTTGCGAACATCAAATTATACGTGGCTGTCTATTTTGAGCATAGTGACTTGGGGTGTTTCCATGTGTAACAGTGTTGGATAGGATTCGCTCATTGTGGCGAGGCCACGTGGAGATATGACCTTTCGAGGTAGATTCAAGTGTTCTATTTCTATGATGTGAGACGGGGTCTCAGCCTTGTGTTGTGATGGTACTGATGAACTTGAGTTACAACTCTTTCGTTTGAATCATTTTTCATATTTTGAGTGTGTTCAGGCAGTTTGTTATTGGTGAGTGTATTATGCAAGTTGTGGCTTAGGCTTGTGTTGAGATGTTATATCACCAAAGTGGCATGTTGCGTTCAAAGTGATCATTGGGGTCATTACTGAATACGAATAGATCTTACTTCAGCTTGTTAGAAGGATAATATCGAGGTTCGGCTCAAAAATCTACTTTGGTATTAGTCGAAAGGGAAGTGGCTTCATGAATGGCTGATTTGAGAAATGGTTACGGTTTATTGCGTGTTTCATTTATCGTTGGCAGTATAAGAAAGTGTTCGAATAATATTTTAGCTAATAAGGGATTTTCCATCGAAATTTGGTTATTGTGGGCAACTGCTGTGAATAGAAGTTATCGTTTCGAGTGCTTGGATTATATGGTATATCATATGATTTCACCTGAGGTTGCAAGTATGGGTTATTATAGCTAGTTTGGGACTATTCAAAGTCTAGGTTTAAGGTTATGATCGTATTGATGGTTTCAGAAGTGAAAAGGTAGTTTTATGATTTATGGGCTAGACTGGATTGGGTAATTTCAACTATGTTGTGTTATTGGACCTATGCAAAATAGGGTGACGTGGAATCACCCCGGGTATATGCGTGGTAAGGTTATTCAGCTTGTGGATGGCCTCTAGAGCAACTCTAGGTACGCTCAAGGACGAGCGTTGGTTTAAGTTGGGGAGGATGTGATGACCCGACCCGTCGTCTCATGTGTTACTACTTTGTTTCCCCCATTTTATACTTCTTCATGTTTCGTTATCGGGGTGTGATATGTTAGAGTAGATTCAGATTGGTTTTGAAAAGAAATGAGACACTTAGTCTCTTTAAGGAAGGCTTAAGTTGGAAAAGTCAATCATACATTGACTTATGAGATAGAAGGTTCGGATGTGATTTCTGGTGATTCGGTTAGCTTCGAGAAGTGATTTGTGACTTAGGAGCGTGATCAGAATTGATTTTGGAGGTCCGGTGTAGAATTAGGCTTGAATTGGCGAAGTTACTATTTTAACGAAATCTGGTTGATAGTTGAGACTTTGGTCAGAGGGTCGGAATGGAATTCAGAGAGTTGTTGTAGCTTCGAAATGTGATTTGTGATGTGTGTGCAAACTTTCAGGTCATTCGGACGTCGTTTAGTTGCATTTTTGATCAAATGTGAGCTTCGAAAGAATTTGAAGAACTTAAGCTTGCATCCGATGAGAATTGATGATTTTATATTGTTCGATGTGTTGTGATGATTGGAACAAGTTGGGATAATGTTTTAAGTCATGTTGGTACTTTTTCTTTTTTAATCAATCCACTAGGCGGAGCCTATGGCTAGTTTTTTATTTATATATAATAAAATAAGACAAAATGTCAAATGGACCTAAATAATGTGTGGTGTAGTAAATGAAAAAATACATAAGTCCTATTATTAATCTTGGATATAAACCCAAATTTAATAGTATATTATGATTTCTAAAAATAGTACTAAAATAACTAGCCCAAAGTTTTAATGTTTTAGCAGCCCAATTCGTCGTGTATATTGATGCAACCCAGTCCAACTTGTCTGATATATTAGTTCTGTCCAAAGCTCTCACCCGTATGCTCCGTTGTTTGCGCCAATAGCCACTTTTACTCAGCTTCCCCAATTGAACATTTAGCCACCTCTTTCTATTTCCCAAACCGATCCAGCCCGTGTTTATCCTTGTCCAGTCCATTAGGCCCATATCCAGATAATGTTCACATTTCAGTATAATACCCTTACACATATGACCATTACTCATCTTCCCTCCTATATTTAATTTATGGCCACCTGTTCTCCACCAAGTATTCTCTTTTAAAAATAGCCATTTCATTACACCCCACCTATTTATCTGTATACAACATTCTAGAGACTTTCCTACGTGATATACAGCCTAGTAGAAGTTTGTCCCTTCATTTTCCATCTCCCACCCAATGATTACACTCCCTTCTCCCAGAAGCTTCCATGGTCATCCATTCACCTTTCCCCAAACTCGTCTGCCGTCTTTCGATCTGCCACCTTCGATGAACCTCCAGCTCTGCTTCCCAGTTTCTCTCTTCTGTTGGCTTAGCTCCTTCATTTCTCCATTTGTATTTTCCATGGAAGGTGACTGTTCCTTTACTCCTCCATCTCTCACTTCTGCTCTAGGTATTCTTCTGTTTTTTCCTTTTTATTTTTGCTATTTTTCCACCTTTTGACTTTCTTTTACTGATTTTTTTTTTCCTATTTTGTTGCTTCTTGGATCTGGCCCGGATGAAATGTTGCATGTGCTTCTTCGATCTCAGCTCTGAAGCTTCCACCATCAAAGCTCCTCAATCATTTCTGCATGTTGGACTTTTTCTAATCTTGGATGTCCCTTTGCACAGGTAAAAATCTCCCTTGTTTTTCTTTTTTGTTGTTTCATTTCCGCCATTTTCTCTCCTCTTTAGACTCATACTCTTATTTCTTTTTTCTTTTTCCATGAATCCATTTTGAATGGACTGGTGCCTGAGCCTGCCTCCTTGGACCTTTTGTGTGACATTTTGGACATCTGTTGTGCTGCTCTATAACTGCTCCCGAATACCTATACCTGTAAACCTAGCTGCCCAGATCTTCCTGTGGATATAAACACCTTTCGAGTACCTTTTTCCTTTTTTCTTTTCTGTAAATTTTTTCCCCTTTGTACAGCATGCATGTAATCCCTAACCCCTTGAATGCTCACAATGTGTATTTAAACGGGAAAATTTCACATATCAACAACTGGGATTTCCGCTTTTTCAATTTTATAGCCCATATTTCAATTTACAACTAACTAACCCAAAAATAATAGGATAAGATTCTACATCCAACTACAAGCTTAGATTTTAACAAGCTTAAACATGTGGGTTTAGATTCCGAATTTAATTTTGTGAGAAATTTGGAGTAGGTGTTTTTAAGAATTGTTAGAAATAGTATGAGGAGGTTGTATATATAATTTGAAGTCATTTAATGGAGATTTGAACTGTTTTGAACAAGAATTGCAACTGAAAATTGTGGAAGAAGTTCGGCTACAGACGCTTGTATAAAAGTGTATAATAGTGTATAAGATGTGTTTATACACCCACATACACTATTATACAAGATTATACATAATTATACAAAAACCTGGCTACGTCTTCTTCCTTGTGTTTTTTCAAAATTTTAACTCAAATCTTGTTCAAATCTACTCAAAATCACTTCAAATTGAAATTTTGAACTCCTTATGATATTTCCAATCAATTAGAACAACACCCTACCCAAACAACTAACAAACTCAAAAAATCCAATTTTCAAAAGCAAAGCTTTGAATAGCTTTCAATGGTGAACTTCTACTCTTCAATTTTCTTACACTGCAACTAGATGACACATGGGAGAATCAATAATAGCATATGGCCCCTTGAAGCATATGTAGAAGGAGTGAGAAGAAAAGAGTGTGAATGCAATATTTTTGAGAACACAAATTTAACTCTATAAATTTTGAATTTGCTAGTGCTTTCAAAATATTTATAATATGGGCTAGGTAGGGTAAAACTTAAAAATATGGGCTATTTTTTATTATGGTGTGACGTCAAGTGTATTTCCTTGTAATTTTTTCTATTTAAATTCCTTATATTTTTTCCCCATACATCATCCAACAGATCTCCTTTGAAAGTGAAAGGAGATTTGTTGTCAGTACTCTCATTAATTTTAGAGTTCTGACTGGTTTGGACTAGCAAGTCCTTTCCTATATGAGAATCATTGCTGCTATACTTAGATTTTATCCCCAATTCCTCCCAGGTAGGTTGAGTACTAAGTACTAATACCACCACCTAGGGATTCCATAAAAAATAAAATCTAGTAATCACTGGTGTGTCTGATGGATTTTCCTGTTCCTTTCCTTTACCTGTTTTGTGCTTTAATGTTCCTGCAATTGTAGTCAGTAGATGTATCTTCCAACTAAAATTCTTGTACAGAAATTTAGCTATCAACATGCTATGTAAGATTGTATTGTGTGGTATCTTAGAGAATCCTTGCATGCATCTAGTTTTCCTGTTTGACTTTAGTAGTTCCTGCATACTTAGATGTTTCCCTGAATTTACTTCTCCCTTGTGTTTAGTAATGTGGTTCCTCATGTGCTTCCTCCAGTAGATTTTACTGTCAGCATTGAGGTTCCTAATGTGCTTCATCCAGCTGAGATGACTGTTAGCACCCTTTAAGTATTCCCTGGGAAAAGCCACCTCCCTAGAGGGAAAATAGTGGCATTTCGTGTGCCTTTCCTGCATTTTATGGTTAATTCTTCTCTGGTGGGTTGAGTACAAAATAATAATACCACCACCTGGAGCATCTTTAACCAGTAGAGTACATGTAGGCTTTGTTGCATCCCTGAGCATGGTTCTTTTATTTCCCCACTGTGTTCAGTACTGTGATTCCTCATGTGCTTCATCCAGTTGAAATCACTGTCAGCACTGTTATTCCTCATGTGCTTCATCCAGTTGTGATGACTGCCAGCACTGCAATTCCTCATGTGCTTCATCCAGTTGTGATGACTGTCAGCACCCTTTCTGTCTTCTATGTAAGTCCACAGTTGCATCATCCAGCTATATTCCCTGAAAATGGGAGTTTTACTATCTGCATACTGTGTACTTAAATTGCTTCTTTCCTCTGCTCCCTTGGAATATGAGAACCAAGTTGTCCACTCCCCTGTACAAGTGGTTTTGTATAATATCCATCCTTTGGGATGAGTGCAAAGCACTAATACCACCAATAGGATTTCCTTTATTACATAAACCATTTGTGCACTGCAAGATCCTGCAAAACAAACAAACCTGTTTGTAGGAAAATTCATCACATTCTCCTCCAGATAGATTTGATTGTGATGAAAATATGTTGAGCTACAAAGTAGCTCCATTATCCTAGCAACTCCTTCCTCTATCTTCCTGCAACTTCTACTTTTATGTATGGACATTGTGACTTATCAGAGTTTACAATTCTTCTCCTTGACAGTCCAAGTCATCAAATCCATAACACTCTATTTCTCATGTGTCCAAGGCATAATTGGCAATGTGATCAGCTAGCTTGTTGCCTTCTCTGAAAGTTTGAGCTATTCTGATATGGACTCTGCTAGTCATGTCTCTAATTTCCTCCATGATTGTGCTAAGTGTCCATGGTGGTTTCCATTCTCCAGTAATAACCTTCTTTAGCAGCATTGAGTCTGTGTGTAGTTCAATCAACACATATCCTTGGTGTATGCAGTACTTTAGTGCTTCCTGAATTGCCTTTCCTTCTGTTGTTGTATTGGATCCTTTTGGTATTTCCTTGCCATGTGCATATAGAATATCTCCTATATCATCTCTAACAACAAATCCAAATGAGCTTCTTCCTGGATTCCCTCTTGCAGCCCCATCTGTATTCACTTTGACCCATCCTTGTTCTGTTAGTTCCCATACAACTTTTGTGAATTTAAGCTTAGGAGTGTATAGTTCCATCATCCTATTCATGTTAGGCCATCTGTGGGGAACTTCCTTGATCCCTGGTTTCCTTACTTTAAACAAAAACTGCGGGGTTGTGGAAATCTGATATACAACCCTGTTGATAGTCACTGTGTCTCTATATTTATAGTTGTTCCTTCTCTTCCATAGTTCCCACACTATTATAGAAGGTAATGCTTACATAATAGGCTTCATTCTTGGGATGACCTCTGCTTTCCAACCCTTGGTGATCGCTTGATGCAATGTGAGGCCTTCTACAGCTATGCCTGCATGTCCTAGAAAGTATCTCCATATCTTTGTGATTGCATAAGATGTGAAGAGATAGTGTTGGGTTGTTTCCTCCCTAGGTTCAGCACATCACCACATCTAGATGGCATTAGGTATCCAATTCTCTTATAGAACTCATCCAAAGGCAGTCTGTTTCTCCACACCTTCCACATTAAGAATGATATATTGAATGGCAAACCTTTCAGCCAAATCTTCTTGTATGCAACCATTGGCTCTGCTCTTCTTCTAAGATAGTCCCAGGCTGATTTAACACAGAAAACACCTCTAGGTTCCAGCATCCAAACATGGGCATCCAGGAATCCTTGAACTACAGGTGGTCTTATATTATCAAGGATATGTTCTGCAAATTCCTGGGGCAGGACTTCATGAAGTTTCTCAGCATTCCAATCCCCATCTTCTACCACATACCACACATTATGAACAGCCTCATCAACACCAAAATTATGAGGGACTAGGAAGTATAATGCCCCCAACCCTGTCTAGTTATCATATCATAATAGTGAAGAGCCCATTCTAGGATTCCACTTTATCTGGTGTTCAATTAAATCTCTACATTCTAGCATCTTCCTCTAAACATGTGAACCTTCTTTCCAAGGTACTATCACTAAATTCATCTTCTTACAATATTTCTAGCTCATTAATGAACTCCATAGGCTACTGTGATTAGTCCTGTAGTTCCACCATAATTTGCAAAATAAGGCTTTAGCTACATCATGCAATGATCTGAATCCAATCCCTCCCTCTTCAAATGTCATACATAAGGTATTCCATGATGCCCAGTGTCTACTATTGCCTGTCACTGAATTTCTCCAAAATAATTGAGCAAAAATCTTATATAGCTTATGAATCACATTGTTTGGAGGGTCTACAGCTGATAACAAATGGATTGGCATGCTTTGTAGTACATGTGCAATCAAAACTGCCCTTCCTCCTATAGATAATAGCTTGCCTTTCCATGTTTGGAGTTTGTCTAGAACTTTTTTAATCATAGGTTGATAATACTGCATTTTCCTTCTAACATAGAATATGGTCCATCCCAGATAGATTATAGGAAATTCCTGCCTTCTTATGCCTGTGCACTGCTCCACCCTGTTAGCCACCTCTATATCTACTAGGTGAAGAAGATACACAGCAGATTTTGCCTCATTTATTAGTTGTCCAGATGCTGATTCATAGTCTGCCAATACTTTCATAATCAAACCAAGAGAAGTAGAGTCTGAAGATGAAAATGTAATAGTATCATGTACATAGGCAAGGTGATTAATTTTAGGACTCCACTTAGGCATCCCAAATCCACAGAAAGCTGGATTATCATGTAGAGCATTTAATCCCCTAGACAAAGCTTCCGCTGCTAGAATAAAGAGAGTAGGAGATAGTGGATCTCTTTGCTTCACTCCCCTTGTAGATTTGAAAAAACTATGAGCTTGGCCATTTATGAGCACTGAATACCAATTATTTGACACAATTCCAAACACCATGCGTATGAATCTTTCTGTGAAGCCCATCTTCCTCAAGACTTTTGTTAGAAACAACCATGAGAGCCTATCATATGCCTTGGTCATATCTAGTTTGCTGATGACATTTGGTCGTGCCTTTATTCTAACTCTCATATCAGTCACAATTTCCTGAGTGAGAAGAATGTTTTCAGCCATGCTTCTGCCCTTTACAAAACCTGCTTGTTCATCTGATATCAATAGGGGAAGTGTGCCAACCAGCCTTTCATGTAGTACCCTTGAGATGACCTTATTGGAGAAATTGTTGAGACTTATGGGCCTTAGATCAGAAAGTGTAGCTACTTCCTTTTTCTTAGGTAGTAACACAATATTTGTGTGAGTTACACATTTAGGAAGATCATAGCCATTAAAGGAGGCTCTTACTATATCAAACATATCATCTCCAATTATGTCCCAGCATGCCTTGTAAAATTTACCTGTGAATCCATCTGGACCTCCTGCACTATCACCATTCAGGCCAAAAACTGCTCCCTTAACTTCCTCTCTTGTTGGTTGTTTTACAAGTTCTGCAGTTTTCTCCTCATTGATAAGGAAAGGCACCCTATCAATGATATGAAATGAGGTTGGAATTGCAGCTTCAATGAATTGGTCCTCAAAAAACTTAATAGCTTCAGCAGCTATTTGATCATCCCCATCTATCCAAGTTCCCTGACTGTTTTGAATTCTATTAAGCTTTAGCCTCTTCCTTCTTCCCCTTACTTGAACATGAAAAAATTAGTGTTCCTGTCTCCCTCTTTTAACCAAGCCATTCCTGCTTTTTGTCTCCAAAACTTCTCCTCCAAATCTAGGAATTTAATCAACTCTGCTTGTACTTTTTGCAGCCTTTGTCTATTTAGCTTTGTAGGATTAGCTTCAAATTCAGCCTCATGGACAATCACCACCTCCTGGAAGCTAGCTATCTTCTGAAAGATGTCCCCAAATGCCTCCATACTCCATTGTGAAAGTGCTTTCTTTACCTTCTTCAATTTGTGATTGAAGAGAATGTAAGGACTTGCACTGATGTTTGTTGTCCAGTTATCTTTGACCACCTGTTTAAAGCTTTCATCTTCCACCCAAAAATTCAAAAACCTGAATGGCTTTTTCACAATAAGATTCTCTATGTCACATTTAATCTGTATAGGGCTGTGATCTGATCCAATCCTGGGTAGATGTTGAATTTCTATCCCTGGAAAGGTCTGCTGAAACTCTGAATTAAATAGACATCTATCCAGCCTTTTAGAAATACAGTTTTCATCTGCCTCCCATTCCACCACGTAAAGATACTACCCTTGAATCCAAGATCTGTTAGGTTGCAAGTGTTAATGCAATGCCTAAAATCATCAATTTCATTAATATGGACTGGTAAACCACCAAATTTCTCCTCTTCATCCCATATGACATTAAAATCTCCACCAACTAGCCATGGTGTATTCATGTCACTTGCCATATAGTACAGTGAGCACCACAATTCAATTCTCTCTATAGCATCACATTTAGCATATACTAGTGTAAGGACCAATTTCACATGTGTTTCTGTGTGAAAAACCCTTAGAGTTAGCTGTTGTACCATGTTGTAGAGAACTGTTACTTCATAAATTTCGTCAATAAATGCCCATATCTTATTTGAAACATTAGCAATTGCCTGTGAAAATCCTATTCTTCTTCTGTACTTCTCTAATGTTCTTGCTTGTTGCATTGGTTCCATCAAGCCAATAAACTCAAAAGTATTCCTCCTATGTAATTTGGTCAGCATTTCAAAGGCTTGTTGAGTATTTACTGACCTTATGTTCCAAATTAGTGCATCCATTAATGTTTGGATTGGGTAAGGGACAGATTCCTCCTTGTTTGTACTCCTCCAGAGGGTACTGTTGTGGCCTCTTTTGGAGTTTTCCTCCTTCCTTTTGCTGCAGATTTGGCCCTTTCAAGAACGCTAGGTGATAAGTCTCCTTGCCTCCATATGTTTTGAAAATTTGTACTGTGGATTCCTCATCTAGGTCTTGCCCTGCTCTTGTATCTCCTTCTTCTGCATTTGTAGCATGTTCTTCACGAACAGGAGTCACATCCTACTTGATGTGTATCAGTGGTACTACTGTCTGTTCTTTTGCTTTGTTTAAACTCTGCAAGCTCTTCCTGTTGTGGAACCTTTGTGATCATTGCCTCTGATGCTTGAGTGGTCTTCTTTTCTCCTTTCTGCTTCTTCTCCCCTTTAGATATCTCCATGACCTCACCTCCAGTTCCTCCAGGATCTATTATACCACAGTCTGCAACTGGTAGTGTTTTAACAATTGGTGTATCATGTTCCTACTTCCCTTTTGTGCCTCCAATTTCTGTTGTGGTGTCCTTCTCTTGTACTTCTGTACCACCTTTGTTTGGAGTGCTATCAAGCTGGTTTCTATTCACACTTGTTTCATCATCTTTTTTGTCCTCTTGAAGTGGTTCTTCATCATGTGTAGCACCTGCAGGTAATTCATTCTCCTCTGAATCTACTTCCCTTTGGTTTGCCTATAGCTTGTTCCCATTCCAGTGCACTTTGTCCTTCACTGTAGGCATCATAGGTTCATTTATTTGTTTTTCTGGGTTGTTCCCCAATTCCAGTTCAACTAGTGTGTCCTGTGAAGGTATCTCCTGATAGGCTGTGTTAACTCCCACCAATTTGACCTCTGTAGTCTTGGAAAATGCCCTGTGATCCCATTGTGCTGTAGATTCTTTGTTCTTGTCTTTGTTTGTATCCACAAATTCATTTGTTGCGCCAGTAGCTGTTGGTTTTGGATTGAATTCAAGTGCTGTGTGATTGAGTTTACTACCTGAGTTCCTTGTAAGTTGTGCCTGTTGACTGCCTCCAAATTTTGTTCCTTTAGCTTGACTGTTTTTATTGGCTTGAACTGTATTGTCTCCTTTTTGCATTCCCTGTTTGTTAGCAGATTCACCTTGCACATCCTTAGTTGGAGGAGGTAACATGGCCATGTTACTAACCTCGTGTACTTCATCGATTACTTCTAACTCTTTTCCTTGCACATCTTCATTCTGCTCTTCCTCAAGTGTTGCATATTTATTTGAAGTTTGCAGCTGATTGTCTTGGTTGATCTACTTAGTATCCTGATGTGCTTGAACCAAATCTTTCCCAGCTGTATTCCCTTGTACATTTTCATTCCTCTTTGCTTTGTTTCTATTGTCCCTTACTTGTTTCCAGTGTGCATTTTGGTTTCCAACTACCTTACCTCTTGACAATATCATTAGAGGTCCTCCACCATTATTTGCCTCCTTTCCAAGCTTCATTTTTGTCATTCTGCCTAGTTGGTCTAAATGCCATCAATTTTGGATGAAGTCTCCAACACTCTACCATGTCATGTCCTTGTAGTTTGCACTCCTTGCAATACTTAGGAATGTAATCATACTTTATAGCAACCCATTCAGTCCTCACCTCACCTGAGGACTCATCCACAATGTCCATTCTCACCTTGTTTGGAAGATCATCAAGTAAGTCCACTAACACCTTCACACGAGCACAACTTGGTCTTGTTTTTTTAATAGTTGCTAAATCAAAGTGTTGTGGCACTCCAACTGCTGATGCTAAAGAAAATAAGCACTCCTTAACAAAATAAGTAGGAAAAAGGTTAGGAAAAGATATCCAGGCCATAACCTTAGGAGTTTCTTCTCCAATTTTGAACTTTTCATTATATATCAACGTCCTTAGCTGATACTCATCACCATATTTATCTCACATGATAAGCTCCTTTGGAAGAAAAGTCAACAAAAATTTTCCACAAAGTGAATAAAATTAAAATATGCCTGTCATGTAAAAATCCAATATTGCACTCGCCTTTTATTCCACATTGCAAAGGTACAATGCACTTAATCTCAGTAATATCAGGCCAACCATATGAAAACTTGCAAACAACAACATATTGCAAACCTTCAATTATGTTCATTCGTTTAACTTCAAATTCAGTAAAGCAAACGGTTGATTGGACTTTAAAGATTATAGCTCGCTAGCAACAATAGGTTCTACAGTTACAGCATGGTCGTGCATGACAGTCGACGTAGGCTTCAAGGCTTTCGCATAATTCATAGTTTTTTGGTCATTAGCTGGGGTCGCTGTTGTTTGGGTAGTGTTAAGGGGAGGTTGGGGAGGCAGCCCAGCCACAGGAAGTGGCTGGCCGCCGGCCGGCGTGGCCATAAAAGCTGAAACTCGCACTTTCTCTCTCTAAGTTCGCCAAAATCACCAGAGCTTCTCACTCTAGGGCTTTATGATGTTGGTGCTTTTGGTTAATGTTTCGGGGTGATTTCGGATGGCTAACGGGATGAAATTTAGAGTTGGAGACTTCAATTGTTGCTGATATCTAGTATTTTCGCTTTTGCCATTCTTGGACCGTAAAAGAAGACACGTTTAAGCGAGGGGTTGACCGCAGAAGCGGTAAGGAGACTTGGGCGCCTGGTTCCGCAGAAGCGTTGGTGTAGCCGTAGAAGCTGAATCGCTTATGTGATGTTGTGATCGCAGAAGCGGTTTGGTTTGAAGGTTGGATTTTCGCAAAAGCGAAAGGAAGGGCGCTGATGCGGTCCCGCAGAAACAGGATGGGGACCGTATAAGCGAAAATGCTGGGCTGATTATTAAATATTTCCTCCACGAGTTAGGTACTTATTTCCATCATTGTTGAGCATCTTGAGAGCTTTTTGGATGCAAATGAAGAGGGTTTTGGCTGGAGTTTATTGGAGGTAAGATTTTTGAGTTAAAAACATCATTATTATGTGAAATTAACCTAGAAATTCATGGAATTAAGCCCAAAATTGTTGGACTAGTGCTTGAGCTTTGATATGTCAAATTGGAATTTGATAGGTAATTTAAGCTCGGATTTGGGAGTTCTTGGTATGTATGAACTTGTGGCGAGATGAGGAATCCAGTAATGTGAGTTTTTAAATTTTTTGAGGAGTGGGCCTGGGGTCGGGTTTTACTAGTTTCGAGATTTTTGCTATTTTTTGATTGGGTGTTATTCCCTTAGCATATTGTGATGTAGTCGCTCTGATTTTGGATAGATTCGACGCGTATGGAGGATGGTTTGAGGGGCAAAGGCATCGCGAGCTAGATATTTTACCGGTTCGAAGTGTGTAATGATTGTAAATGATATCCTAAGGGTCTAAAACCCCGGATTTGCACTCGTAGTGCTATATTGAGGTAACTTGCACGCCGGATAGAGAGCGTGGGGTATGGAACATTTGAAGGATTGTGACTTGGTC
This sequence comes from Nicotiana noctiflora, assembly GCA_032618575.1. Classification (NCBI taxonomy): domain Eukaryota; kingdom Viridiplantae; phylum Streptophyta; class Magnoliopsida; order Solanales; family Solanaceae; genus Nicotiana; species Nicotiana noctiflora. Next base: position 76,461 of record JASVEL010011874.1, on the reverse strand, counting down.
CATCCCAATTGTTGATTTTACCGAGTACTTCACTATGACTTGTTATTTTTCACTATGACTTGGGCTTATTGCCATACTTGGGGCTTATTGCCAACTGTTTGAACTCCTTGTGAGGTATCATCACTGTTTTCCTCACTATTTGAAATATTATTTGAACTCAGTTCATTTAAATTACACGGTTTCATGAACTCACCTATATTTCTACTCAACCTTGAGTTTTAACTGATATTTGAACTATTGTTTGTGTTGAGCATTTTTATTTTTACTGATGCCCGAGGGGCTTATGATTATTTTCGCACTGATTGAGGGAGATGGCCATATGTAAGGATATGTCAAGTGATGTGTGGGAGGCTTTCAGGTCTCGAGTGATATGTGAGAAGGTTTTCAGGCCTCAAGTGTATTGTGAGAAGGCTTTCACACCTCATGTTGATATGTACATGCTTTCAGACCTTATGGTGATATAGCGCATGGGTTGTTGGAGCCCCTCTGGAGTCTGCACTCCCACAGTGAGCGCGGGTACCCATCTAGAACAGATAAACTTTAGAAAGCGGTAACAATGGTACTGTTATATGCGTTTTGGTCAGGTAATAATGATTGGCCATTCAGGTAACAATGACCGACCAGTGGTAATAATGGCACTGTAATACGTGTGTTGGTCATGCAACAATGGCTGACCGGTCAAGTAAACAATGACTGACTAGGAACATAAATTATGCCCGAGGGGATGGAACTGTCTTTGTGATATTGTCCGAGGGGCAAACTTTGATGTGTTCATCTTGCATATTTACTTGTCTTTTTACATGTTATACTGTGGTAATTGTGCCTGAGGGGCAAATTTACTATGCTTATCAGCACTAACTATTTTGAAATCGATTTTCATAATTATGGAAAAGACCACTTCCAAAAGAGATTTGAACTGAGCCAAGGTATTTATAAAGATATCACAGATTTTATTGTTTTTCTCACAAAATTGTACCGGCTTCTACACAGCTTATTGGTGGATTTTACGTGATTTCTTCGTGCTCAGTTATTATTTACTCTTATTGATCACTGAGTTGGAGTTCTCACTTTACTCCCTGTACCTCGCGTGCAGTTGCAGGTATTGTTCACCCGGTAGCGGGTTGTTAGCTGATTGAAGGTATTACTATCGTAGCTGAGCAAGGTGACCGCCAGTGTTCGTGGCACCGGACTTCATCTTTTGATTCCAGATTTTATTTTATTTTATATTATTGGCCATGTAGTTGTGTTCAGACTATTTAGATGCTTGTGACTTATGACACCTCGGTCGGGCTTTATAAATATTGTTAACTAATGTCATTTAGTCGTATTTATCTGTTCATTTATGTCTAATAATTCATAAAGAGACAAATTAGGTTAGTTGGTTGGTCTTGTCTTCACGAGAGGCGTCATCACGACCGGGTTTGGAAATTTTGTTGTGACAGGTTAGGCTTGATACTTACTGGGTACCGCTTAGTATACTCATACTACGATTCTGCATATTTTTGTGCAAATCCAGGTACTTTTGATCAAATTGGGTTGAGACTTATGTCTGTGCGGCTAGCGACTTCAAGGTATACCTGGTTGACGTTCGCAGGCTCCGAAATCACCTTCTGTTGTATTTTATTTTCATTGTTTCCTAATACTCCGGGACAGTGATGTATTTTTTTACTGACTCTTAGAAAAGTTTATGAATTGTACTACCGATTTTGGGATTGTATGAATAACGTTGGCTCAACTATGTATCAGATATTACCTAATGTATTGTAGATAAGTTGGTTAAATTCCATTAATAATCAGTATGTGTTAGGCTTACCTAGTCTTAAATACTAGGTGTCATCACAACGTCCTATGGTGGGAAGTTGAGGTCGTGAAAGGGCCCAAACTATTTATATCTAGTAGTCGTAAAAGTGTATAATATTTATATATTATATGTATATAACATACAAAAATATGTATATACACAAAAATATATATTTTTTGACCATTCTTATGAGAGCGGTTATACAATATCATTTTCCTTTTTTGTTTTCTTTTGTTTCTTGGAGCACCAAAATGGGACTTCTTTAAAAAATAAATAATGTATATGAGTATTGGCCAATCTCAAAAATGCACGCAAGTGCTTAAGCTTTGTAAAATAAAGTGAAGGAAACTCACAACATGACATTATGGCAAGATTATGTTGATTTCTCTTCGAAAGCAGTGCATTACGTGAAAGACAAATTTGGAGATGAATATCAAATTAGAACTTTAATATATGATGTCAAGTTTAAAGTTGGAGAAGAAACACTAAAAGTTATGGCTTGGATATCGTTTCCTAACTTGTTGCCTATTTATTTTGTTAAAGAATTCCTATTCTCACTAGCTTTAACTGTTGGGAAGCCATTGCACCTTGATCAAGCTACAGTGAATAAGACTAGACCAAGTTGTGCTCGTGTGAAAGTGATGGTGGATTTAACAGCTGATCTTCCTAAGAAGGTACGCATGGATATTATAAATGAAAATACTGGAGATATGCGAACTGAATGGGTTAACATAAATTATGACTACTTTCCTAAATATTGCAAAGAATGTAAAATACAAGGTCATGACATGATTGAATGCTAGAGGATTAATCCTGAACTCATGGCTAATAGGAGAGAAAAAGGCAAGCAAATACAGAAGCACAATCAATTGCAAATGATGAGAAGAGTAAGACTAATGCTCCACTAATGATTCTAACAAGGGGAAATGTGGTGGGTAACGTGGGCCCATACTGGAAACAGGTAAGAGATAAAAGAGCTTTTGCTAAAGAAAGTACAAATGATGATGCAAAAGAAGTGGGAAAAGATCTTGTACCTGTTGAAACTGCTAAACAAGTGCAAACTAATAATAAGTTTGTAGTGCTAGAGATTGATGCTAGTGAAGATAATGGTAACAATCAATTAACCATAGTGGAGAACAGTGAAGATAAGTCAGGCAAACAACTAGTTTTGGTAGAGCAACAAGTGGAACAAAGTGCACTGCCTAAAGCTAACTTAAACCCTGCAGCCCCAATATTCAACCCAAGATCTCCAGGGAGTAATAAAGGAATGAATGGGGGAAAGAAGGATACAGTCATTAATGCAGCAGCCATAGGAATACCAGCAAATGTTAACACACAGGAAAACAAAGAACTAACAAAGACTAAAGCATTGGAGGTGTATGAACAACAAGTCCAGGAGTTAACAAATGCATGGTGTATGAACAACAGAATCAATTTGCTGGTCCCAGCACACAATAAAAATTTAGCAGGGGTAGAGTCTACTAATGGAGGAGCAGGTGTATAAGAAACAACAGCTCAATGGGTACACAGAGCATTCAATGTCAATTTAGGGGAGTTTCAAGTCAGAATGAATACTTTATGCAAGAAGGTACCTTCACAGAACACATTAGTGGAAAATGAGATGCCTTATATTCCAGAAGTCCAAGTAAATGATAATATCATGCCCAAATCAGCCGAGAAGGTGCAATGGAGTGGTAGTAAACTATAGGCAGATCAAAAAGAAGATGACTCAGATGCATACATTGTGCCTCTAGGATCCAATGAGGATGAGGAACCAATTTATAAAGACAAAGAGGATGAGGAACAAAGTGTTAATGATAATGCAATTGTGAGTATAGAGGATACTACCAACCAGAATATTGCAAAGCAAATCACATACAAAGATCAAGCTCAGGCAATGGATGCAAATGAGAATACTAGGCAACATGCAGAAGGTATAGAAGGAATAGGAGTGGAAGTAGTTGATCCTGGAGGAACAACAGAGAAGACAAATCACAAGGCTAATGTGGAAGAAAAGCAGCAGGTCATTGGTAATAAGGAGAAGAATGTCAAAAATGCAGAGTTAATCACAGCACCTAAGGAGCAACAGCAAGTGAAATTGTTGAAGAGAGGGGAGACAGTGTCACACACTCCTGCTCAACAAGTAAACCTAAATGCTCGTATGGATCAGAATGAAGAAGCAGAGGAAGAGGCAGATAGAAAAGGACAAGACATGGATCAAGAATCCACGGCACAGAATTTCAAGAATATAGCCAGGCAAGCAGACATTTCACCTAGGCACATGGATAAGGTGAAACCTCTTCCAAAAGGAAAGAAGAAGCAGCAAAAGGAGAACTCCTCTATTTCTATAGGTGGAGTTCAAACAAGGATGAATTTATCACTCTCCCAATCTAAATAGTAATGGATGCCCTCATTTGGAACATAAGACCAGTTAACACATAGCAAGATTTTGAATTGCTCATCAAAATGCATAGAAAGAATCATTATGAGTTCATTGGACTCATGGAACCCATGCAACATGCTAGAACTTTGGAAAGGTACATAAATAGAATTGGTTTTGCTCAGGCAATTGCTAATGTTTCAAATAAGATTTGGGCATTCATAGATGAAGTTTATGAGGTCACTGTAGTATATAACTTGGTACAGCAATTAACCTTGAAGTTATTTCATACAGAATCACACTTTGAATTTATGCTGACTTTGGTGTATGCTAAATGTGATGTTCTAGAAAGAATTGAACTTTGGGATTCATTATATTACTTGGCACAAGATATGTCAGTTACATGGTTAGTTGGAGGTGACTTCAATGTCATTTGGGATGAGGAAGAAAAATTTGGAGGTCTACCTGTTTCTTTAAATAAAATAAATGACTTCAGGCATTGCATTAATACTTGCAACTTGATGGATTTGGGATTTAAGGGAAGCATATATACATGGTGGAATGGAAGAGCAGAAGAAGATTGCATCTTCAAGAGGTTGGACAGGTGCCTAGCAAATAATGAGTTTCAACAGGCATTTCCAGGTATTGAGGTTCAACATCTCCCCAAAATAGGTTCTGATCATAGTCCTCTTCAACTAATGTGTGATTTGGAGGATCCTATTGCGAAGAAACCTTTTAAGTTTCTAAATTGTTGGGTGGACCATGACTCCTTCAAAGAGGTGGTGAGACAATACTGGATAGCTGATTTCAGTGCTAGTCCATATATAGTTTTCAACCACAAACTAAAGAAGCTTAAGAGGATGCTAACAGAATGGAGTAAGAAGACTTTTCGAGACATATTTTAGAAAATTTCTAGCTTGCAAGAAGTTTTCATTGTTCATGAAGCTGAATTTGAGGCAAATCCTACAAGGCTGAATAGACAAAGATTATAAAAAGTGCAGGCTGATCTTATTAGTGTTCTAGCATTGGAGGAGAAATTTTGGAAACAGAAAGCAGGAATGACTTGGTTTAAGGATGGTGACAAAAATACAAGATTTTTTCATGCACAAGTTACGAGAAGAAGGAAGAAGCTGCTACTTACAAGAATTCAAAATAGTCAGGTGTGTGGATAGAAGAGGATGAAGATATAGCAAAGGAAGCAATTGGGTTTGTTGAAGACCAATTCACTGAAAGATCAATCCCTACTTCATTTGACATTATTGATCATGTGCCAGTAATACTAGATATGGAACAGAATTCAGAGCTAACAAAGCAGCCTACATTAGAGGAGGTTAAATCAGCAGTGTTTGGCCTTAATGGAGATAGTGCAGGTGGACCAGATGGTTTCACATGTAAATTCTACCAATCCTGTTGGGATATAATAGGTGGGGATGTGTTGGAAATGGTAAGAACATTCTTTAATGGTCATGACCTGCCTAAGTGTGTTACACATACTTACCTAGTTTTGCTACCTAAGAAAAAGGAAGTATGTAGCTTTTTAGATTTGAGGCCAATTACTTTGAGCAATTTCTCTAATATGATCATTTCTAGAGTAATCCATGAAAGGCTAGTGGGGTTGTTGCCAAACTTAATTTCTAAGGAGCAATCTGGTTTTGTCAAAGGTAGGAGTATTGTTGAAAATATTCTGCTAACTCAAGAAATAGTGACGGACATGAGACTAAGAAAAAAAGTTGGGCCAAATGTGATCATGAAGCTAGACATGACAAATGCTTATGACAGACTATCATGGCTTTTCTTGACTAAGGTGTTAAGAAATATGGGATTTTCAGAATGATTCATAGGCATGGTGTTTGTCATAGTGTCTAACAACTGGTATTATGTATTAATCAATGGTCAAGCTCATGGATTCTTCAAGTATACAAGAGGGGTAAACATGGGGAACCACTATCTCCTACATTGTTCATCCTAGCTGATGAGGCACTATCAAGAGGACTTAACTCACTACATTTGAATCCATATTTTTATGGATATGGAATGCCTAAGTGTAGTCCTAAAATAAATCATCTTGCATATACAGATGACACAATAATTTTCTCCCCTTCTGATGAGAAATCATTGAAACTTATTATGGATGTTCTAACAGCATATGAAAATGCATCTGGTCACTTGGTAAAAAAGGCAAAATCTGCAGTATACATGCATCACCTTTCAGACACTGCAGTGGCAGAGAAGGTTGAGAGAATTACATGCTTCCAAAGGCAAGATTTTCCTATTATCTACCTAGGGTGCCCTATATTCTACTCAAGAAGAAGATGGACTACTACCAACCCATGATTACAAAAGTGTTAGAGAGGCTTCAATCCTGGAAGGGCAAGATGTTGTCAATAGGGGGCAGGGCTGTTCTTATTGCACATGTCCTACAAAGTATGCCAATTCACCTCATATTAGAAGTTAACCCAACAAAGTATGTGATCAACAGATTACATAAATATTTTGCCATGTTCTTTTGGAGCAGCTCAGTTACAGGGAATAATAGACACTGGGCATCATGGTCTACACTATGTATGCCACAAAAGAAGGGGGGATTGGGTGAAGATCACTACGTGATATGGCTACAACTCTATTTTGTAAGCTATGGTGGAATTACATAGCAAAATCAAGCCTTTGGAGCACTTTTATGAGCAATAAGTACTACAAAAAACTAAACACAGTGATTGTGCCTTGGAAGAAAGGGTCACACATTTGGAGAAAGATGCTGGAATGCAGGGAGTTGGTAGATCATCAGATCATGTGGTGCCCTAGAATGGGATCATCCCTATTTTGGTTTAATAATTGGACAGGGTTGGGGGCCTTATACTTCCTAATGCCTCAAAACTTTGGAATAGATGAATCAGTTCATAATGGTCATGATGTAATGGAAAGGGGCAATTGGAATGCTGAGAAGCTACTAGAGCTACTACCTGAAGAATTTATAGATCACATCCTGATGAACTTTAAGCCACCAATTCAGGATGGGATTAAATACACACCTCAGTGGATGCTAGAACCTAGAGGTCATTTCTCTGTAAGGACTGCATGAGACTACTTGAGAATGAGATCTAATCCTATGAATTCATACAAGATGATTTGGGTTAAGGGATTGCCATTCAAAATATCATTTTTTATGTGGAAGGTGTGGAGGAATAAACTACCGTTGGATGATTTCTTTAGAAGATTGGGTTACCACATGGTATCCAAATGATGGTGTTGTGCACAACCACAAGAAGAGACAACACAACACCTATTTTTCACTTCACATGCAGCAGGCAAGGTGTGGAGGTATTTTCTGGGACATGCAGGAATCAACATAGAAGGGATTACAATTCATCAAGCTATACCTAGATGTTGGACTGTAGATGTAGTATCAAGACTGAAGCCTATTATGCAAGCGTTGCCAGCTATAATCATATGGGAGTTATGGAAGAAAAGAAATGGATACAAATATAGGGAGGAAGTCACTATCAATAGAGTGGTATATCAAATATCTACTACATTGCAATTTCTCCTTAAAGTAAGGAAGCCAAGTATTCAGCAGGTTCCTCACAGATGGCCAGACATGATAGGAATGATGGAACAATTCACACCAACCCTTAAATACACAAAGGTCCTACGGGAGTTTGCAGAACAAGGTAGGTGAAAGTAAACACTGATGGAGCCTCTAGAGGTAACCCTGGTAGGAGCTCTATTGGCTTTATTTTAAGAAATGAAGAGGGAGATGTTGTATATGCATGTGGAAAGGAGATTCAAGAGGGTACTAATACTGCAGCAGAGGACACAGCCATCTATGAAGTATTAAAGTTTTGTGTGCAACTGGTTGGGCTGGCTGTGGGTCAGCTGGGGCCTGAATCATTGGACGAGGACCCCGCTGTTGAGTGTTGCCCATCGCTCGAGGGAAAAACTTGACAAGATGACCTAGGTCACCACAACCGTAACAACATTTAGGCTGATGGGGATGCTGGCCCTGACGACCTGAATGGCCTCCACGAACACTCTAAAGTGGCTGAGCACTGATGGGAGGCTGATCTGAATACTGCTCACGAAACCCACGATCACCTGGACCACCATGCGAAGCCTGGAGGGCTGACTGAAAAGTCCTATAAGACTGGACCCATTTAAAAGATTCCATGCCTCCAGAAGAGGAACCACTAAATCTGCCGGAATGATGAGGCCTCCTATCTAATGGATAACCACCTTCCCGAGCAAGAGCCATCTCAACTCTACGAGATGCATTAACTACCTCCTGAAAAGATATATCACTCCCAACTCCCATAGCCATCTGAAGTCTAATCGGCTAATTTAGCCCATCTATAAACCTGCGGACCCTCTCCCGAACTGTGGGGGATATCACAACCGCATGACGCGCTAGATCAACAAACCTCATATTATACTGAGTGACACTCATAGTATCCTACTGGAGGCACTCAAATTGCCTCCGATGTGCCTCCCACTGAGTCATAGGGAGAAACTTCTCCAGAAATATCTCTGCAAACTGGTCCCATGTTAAAGCCGGGGACCCTGCTGGTCGAGTCAAAAAGTAATCTCTCCACCAAGTCTTGGCGGATCCTGAAAGCCTGAATGTGCAGAAATGAACTCCATTGGATTCTACTATTCCCATAGTCTTGAGAATCTCATGGCAACTGAATAAGAAGTCCTGGGGATCCTTTGATATGGCACCACTGAAAGTAGTGGTAAACAGCTTGGAGAACCGATCAAGTCTCCATAGAGAATCAAAAGTCATAGCCGCTCCATCTCCAGCCTGAGCTATGGTGCCTGACTGAGTGGCCGCAGCTGGCTGAACTACTGGTGCCTGAGGCTGGGGAGCCACTGGATATGGAGTACGTGCAACAGGAGTCTGGACCCTTCCTCCAGCCTGAGAAGCGGCTGGTAGAGCTGGTAATAAGCCTGCTCTGGCAACACTGTCCATTAAACCCGCTATTCTGACCAGAGCCTCCCGAAGATCCGGGGTAAATAAGACCTCCCCTGGGACCTGAGTTGGGCCCACTGGAGCTGCTGGGATTGGAACCTCCTCACCAATCGCAAAATGAGGCTCCACCTCTGGAATTGCTACCTGGGGCTGAGCTCTGCCCCTACCACGGCCTCCAATACAGCCTCGGCCCCTGCCTTTACGGGAGCTGCCTGGGGCTCAGGCTGCTGATCAGCGGATGAAGAAGCGCATGTCTCCACCATCTGCAAAAGGACAGAGTAGAAATTCAATTAGTATTTGAGGAACAAATCGCACGACAAGAAGGAACAAATGAGAGACTCTTTCCTAACTCAATAGACTCTGGAGGACAAGTACAGACATCTCCATACCTACTCCTCAAACTCTACTAAGCTTGTTCGTGAGTGGTGAGACCTATGTAACCTAGAGCTCTGATACCAACTTGTCACGACCTGGATTTTTCTCCCATCATCGGTATCGTGATGGTGCCTACTCGTGGTAGCTAGGCAAGGCAATTCGTTCGACATTATCCTGTTCATATCGTCATTTTTATACTCATACTTAATATCAATAAAAATAGTTACTCAATTTAATAAATGCGAAAATGTTTCTAAATAGAGAAGAAGAATAAAAAGGTAACACTGAGAAAATCCTCTACCCATGACATGGAGTCACCAACTCACGAACTACTAAAGAATACTACACATAATGGTCTGAAAGAAAATAATAAATATATGTCTGTCTTGGAACAATGAGACCACAGCAAATAACATAAGTAAATAGAAGAGACGCCGGGCCTGCGGACGCCTGCAAGCTACCTCGGTCTCGAATATGCTCAAAACTCCCACGAGCACCCTACATAAGTAAATAGAAGAGACGTCTGGCCTATCCCGGTAAAGTAGTGACAAGCCTGAGACCAGACACTCACATAAACCTATGCAGTTCTATATATGTACATACTACAAAACAACAGGATGATCAAGTAAAAAAATTAACACAGATGTATCATACTGGAGGAAAACATAATCAGCAACATATATTAGAATAGTAAAGAAAGTCAGAGTACAATGAATACAATTATTATCAAAACAAGGAAATTTCAAATAGTTGCACGGCATCACCCTTCGTGCTTTTACTCTCATCCTCACATCCATGGCACGGTATGATCCTTCGTGCATGGTTCAAATAACAATGGCATGGAATATTCCTTCGTGCATAATAAATATCATAAGGCACGGCATGATCCTTCGTGCATAATCAATAACAAGGCACGGCATTACCCTTCGTGCATAATCAATAAAATAAGGCACGACATGATCCTTCGTGCATAATCATTAAAACAAGGTACAGCATTACCCTTTGTGCGTAATCAATAAACAAGGCACGACATCACCCTTCGTGCATTATCACTCTTCCTCACCCAAATAACAATCACAGTTAAGGGGAAAGGAATGAAAAAAATAATCATGAACCGTCCCGGCAAGGGACACAATAATGAACTTCACAATAAAGCCCCGGCAAGGGAAACAATAGTCAACTTCACAACCCGGAAGGGTTCAAGATTTTATCTTAAAAACACCCTACAATAGATATCTACAACGACTCACGGTCATGCTAGACGCTAGTGTATGGATGCTCGTCACCACAACCCATACACCATACTTGATCACATAGAAATTAGCACATTAATCCTATTCCCTCAAGCTAGGATAGATCAAACACTTACCTCTAAGCCTTGAAGTCCAATTATCCTTCAATTATAGCTTTACTCCGAATTTCAGCTTTCAACTTGCTCGAATCTAATCATAATTGGTTCAATTACATTAGTTAATACTATATATTGGTTTGGATGCTTAAAAATTATATTCTCAAAGTTTAACCCAAAATTTCCCAAAACGCCCATGGTCCCACATGGTCGGAACTCGGGGTTCGGAACAAAATCCGGTTACTCATTCCCTCACAAGTTCACTTATATGATTTCTTTCAAAATCGGACCTCAAATCGAGGTCCAATTCCCTAATTCATGAAAAACTTAGGTTCTACCAAAAACAAGGATTTCTACCATGAAAACCTTTGATTTCTCTTGAAAAACATGTGGAATGGTGTTAGGAATTGAAAGAATTAAGTAAAAAGTGACTTACAAGTATTTTGGAGTGATTTTGCTCTTGGAGAATCTTGTGTGGTGTGTTGGGTTTTGAAAAATGAAGAAAAGAGGTGTAAAATTCGTTTAAGTATCAGATTGCACAGCATCGGTTTTGGGAATTGCGAACGTTTGTTCGCAATTGCGAACATAGCAGGTTTTGGTACTGTTGCCCTCGCATTTGCGAGGAATCGTTCGCATTTGCGATCTCTGGCCCAGTTCTGCCAGTCTCGCATTTGCGAGAGGATATTCGCATTTGCGAACTTGAAGGGTTCCTGAGTTTCTCGCATTTTGCGAGATTTTACCCGCATATGCGAGCCCTGCCTTATCCTGCCATCTTCGTATTTGCGAAGATTGGTTCACATTTGCGAACCAAGGCTAAATCTGATCCCTTTCACAATTGCGAGCATTTCTTCGCAATTGCGAAGATATCAGGTGGGAAAAAATACCAGCCGTGTTATTTTTCAAAATCTGCTCTAACGGCCTATCAAATCTTTACCCGAGCCCTCGGGCTCCTAACCAAACATGCACACAACTTCAAAGGCATATTACAAACTTTCTCGTGCGATCGAATCGACAATATAACATCGTTTTCATCAAATCAAGCCTCAAGTTCATGACTATCTTCCTTTAACTTCATAAACTTTCAAATTTGGAACTCAAGGTTCAAACCACATCAAACAACATCCAATTGTCGCCAAACTTTGCAGAAAGCACTTATATAATATTTAAGACTTGTACCGGGTGCCGGAACAAAAATACGAGCCCGATACCATGGTCGTTTGATCCATTTTCATTTAATAATTTTAGCAAAAACAATTTAACAGAAAAATTCATATCTTGGGCTCTAGACCTCAGAATTCGACTCCGAACGGATGCCCGAGTCCCATATTTTCTTTCGGACCTTCCGGGACCATCTGATCTCAGGTCCGTTTACCAAAAATGTTGACCGAAGTCAACTATATCAATATTAATATCCATTTTCATTAAATTTTTCATAGAATTCACATATTCTAGCACAAAATCTTTTCAGCTACCTGCCCGGACTATGCATGGAAATCGAGGAAACATAAAATGAGGTTTTCAAGGCCTTGAGAGCACGGGGCAAATGAGGAAAACAGGTGATGACCCTTTGGGTCATCACACCAATGTGGATAACAACGAAGCACAAGGGACTTTGGTAATCAGGTACCCACCTGGAAAATAAGGGAAGACAGTTCAAAAGAAAGCAAAAATATGCGAAGGAATCCATTTCAACCTCTATAATCAGGCACCCATCTGAAGAATAAGGGAAGTATAATCTCTAATTTACAAATTGCATATATGATAATATGCTGCACCCGGTTATCAAACTTGTGCAGAAATTTTCCTTGTTTTGTATAACGTAAGGTGGCGCCCAACTGAAGAATAAGGGAATATCTTTTTAAAGTTCGCATGGAGGCGCCCGCCTGAAAAATAAGGGAATATCTTTTCAAAGTTTGCAAGCAGGCACCCACCTGAAGAACAAGGGAATATCTTTTCAAAGATCGCAAGCAAGCGCCCACCTGAAGAATAAGGGAATATCTTTTTCAAAGTTCGCAAGCAGGCGCCCACCTGAAGGATAAGGGAATATATTTTCAATTTCAACAAGCAGGCGCCCACCTGAAAAACTAGGGAATACTTTTTGAAGCTTGGCAATCAGGCCCCCACCTAAAAAACAAGGGAATACTTTTTCAAGCTTAGCAATCAGGCGCCCACCTGAAAAACAAGGGAATATCTTTTCAAGCTTAGCAATCAGGCGCCCATCTGAAGAATATGGGAAGTATAGCACAATTTTATCACAAGTTAATATTCAGTAATGTCATGCACCCTGTTATTAAACTGGGGAAGATATTTTCAATGTTTTGTATAACGTAAGCAGGCGCCCACCTAAAGAATAATGGAATATCTTTTCAAAGTTTGCAAGCAGGTGCCCACCTGAAGAATAAGGGAATATCTTTTCAAAGTTCGCAAGCAGGCGCCCACCTGAAGAATAATGGAATATCTTTTCAAAGTTCGCAAGCAGGAGCCCACCTGAAGAATAAGGGAATATCTTTTCAAAGTTCGCAAGTAGGCGCCCACCTGAAGAACAAGGGAATATCTTTTCAAAGATCGCAAGCAGGCACCCACCTGAAGAATAATGGAATATCTTTTTCAAAGTTCGCAAGATGGCGCCCACCTGAAGAATAAGGGAATATCTTTTTTTCAATTTCAACAAGCAGGCGCCCACCTGAAAAATAAGGGAATACGTTTTCAAGCTTAGCAATCAGGTGCCTACCTCAAAAACAAGGAAATACTTTTTTAAGCTTTGCAATCAGGTGCCTGCCTGAAGAATACGGAACGTATAGCATAATTTTATCGCAAGTTAATATTCAGTAATGTCATGCACCCATTTATCAAATTGGGGAAAAATTTTTCTTTGTTTTGTATGACGTAAGCAGGCGCCCACCTGAAGAATAAGGGAATATCTTTTTCAAAGTTCACAAGCAGGCGCCCACTTGAAAAACGAAGGAGTATATTTCAAGCATGCAGGCACCCACCTGGAAAACAAGGGAAGTATTATTTGAAATTTAGCTTTAAATCGTGATATTTAATAATATGGTATACCCAAGCACCATACCGGGGCAGAAAAAATTTTGTTTGTTTTTTAAGTTGTAAGCAGGAACCCACCTGAAGAACAAGGGAATACATTTCGATTTCAACAAGCAGGCGCCCACCTGAAAAACAACGGAATATATTTCAAGAAGGTTGTAAGCAGGCACCCACCTGAAGAACAAGGGAATACATTTAAATCTCGGTAATCAGGCACCCACCTGAATAACAAGGAAATAACTTTCAATTTCAACAAGCAAGCGCCCACCTGAAAAACAATGGAATATATTTCAATTTCAACAAGCAGGCGCCCACCTGAAAAACGAGGGAACATATTTCAAGCAATAGCAAGCAGGAGCCCACCTGAAGAACAAGGGAAGATTTTTTCATGCAATTGTAAGCAGGAGTCCACCTGAATAATGGACACAAGTAAAAAGTCATATAGAAAGAATGCAAGATGCAAGATCAAGGCAATTCAAGAACACAAGGTAGTAGACATTAGATAGGATTTTGTAAATCATAAAGCATAGCTTAGGCTAGCTTCTTTTATCTTTACAATAATGTAATAAAGGAATCAATAAGCAACAACAACAACAACAACAATGAGATCACAACTTCATCGTAGTCCCAGCTACGAGACACTCATGAACTACACTGACCTGATTCCTGTTCAGCCCAGGATATGTAGGCAATCCTTGAAGCAGGATGCGGTCAAAAATTTCAAAAAATGCTTCATACGAAATATGCGAACGGGCAAATATCACTCATTACTACTCACTTATTTATACACTGAAAGTTTACGTGTTCCCGGGCAAAGAGGGGCAGCTGTGAGCACGTGATTTTTGACCTAAGATAATTATTCCCAAATATAAACAAAATGATTTTGTGGCATTTTATGTTAATTGTGTGCCTAACAAATAATTCATAAAATCGGTAGAAATGCCAGGATTTTATTTTTCCAAATTTTGTGATTTTTGGAAACAAATTAAAGAAAATCAAAATACACATTTATTTGTTCTTAATTAGAAAATATTATAAAAATAATAGAAATTAATTAATTTTTAAATTCATTAAAAATCTGAAAAATTAGGGAAAAAAAGAAAATACAAGGAAAATAGGAAAGAAAATAAAATACAAAAAATATAGAGAGGAAATAAATATAAAAATACAAAAACACAGAGAAAAGTATAATACATAAATACAATACATCTGGGCTAATACAAATTAGTAGCCCAATTGCATAACACCGCCCAGGTCCAAAATAAATCATAACCCGATCTGCCCAGGCTATGCCAAAACGACATTGTTTAGGGGTAATTAGATTTGGACCGTTGAAAGCATTGATCAAACGGCCTGGAATGACGGTCACCTAATAAATGAAATGACGTCGTGTATTGAATTCAATCTAAGCCGTTGATATAATTAATCCAATGGCCACGATTAAATGACTACTTAAATAGAACGATGTCGTATAGGGGTATTTGAATCTGAGCCGTTGGTTCATTTGATACAACGGTCTCAAATCCTTAAAACAATTTAAATATACCAAAATGTTACTCTCATTTCATATTACACCCTTCGTCTTCAATTGAAACTCTAGCCGCCCTAGGTTCCTCTCAACCACCCCCCGGAAACCTACCGGTGGGGAACACTACCAGCTCTGTTGAAGACATCATTAACACCACATAGCCTCGTCCATCTCTTCATTCACCTCATCCAATTAACTTTCCCTGAAAACCCCTAAAAATCGTCGAATAATTCAAAAGGTGTCACCGGAACACTACTCCGGCAAACACCATCTTTGAATCAAAACCCACCATTAACACCGTCCAACCTTCTTTGTCTCCTCTTTCACCCCATCTAATTAGTTTCCTTCGAATAAGCTTAAAAACCTTCGAATCTTTCAAAATGTGTCACCGGAACCCTACTCCGTCGAACACCTCCGTTCCAAAACCACTCTACACATTCCCGGAACACCTAGCCTCATATGCCTAAGAATCTTTTCAATAAAAGGATACTCAACAAGCGTGCCTGAGAATAAAAATCCCAAGAAACAACATCCAAAATTTTAAAGGTTCTGGAAAATTAAGAAAAATGAAGAAAAGGAAAATAGAAGAAAGAAAGAAATAAAAGAAAAAAAAGGAAAAAGAAAGCTAAGTATTCTGAATCGTTTGCTTTTTGATTTTCTACTTATGATTGCATGGCTATGATTTCCCTTCTCTAAATAGTTTTTGGTAAAAATTGTAGGTTTTTTGCTGTTGATATAGTCATACTTATATTGTTAGGGTTTTAATTGTTAAAATGTAATTAGTAACTATGTTTTCTGTTAATTAGATTCTTCATCTATTTAAATGCTGTCTTGATTCTCATTAATTGATTACTTAGATTGTGATTTGATATTATCTGTGAAATTGACGATTATTTGGTAATTTTGTGAATTAATTAAGATTTTTTGACTTTGATTCTGGGTGTCTGATTAATACTAGCGTTAAAAGGCAAATACAGATAAAAGTTAGGGTTAATTTTGGGAAGGTTAATGGGTACGAGGTAATAAATATAAAGGCGTAAGGGTATATTTGGGAATCCTACTTGGTTCGCAGGTAATTATGTAAAGGGTAAAGGGTATTATGGGAATAACAAAAGGGTAATTGGGTGAAAATAGAAAGCAAGTGAGGGAATTTTAGATAATTAAGGGTTATGGAATATGGTAGATGCCACTAGAACCTTCTAGAAGGGGTTCTAGTATATTTTTTTAAATAAAATAAGTGTAGTTATATGACCAATAAATCATAAGTGGGGGGTAGAAACTGAGAATATTTAATTCAAATTCCGTCCCATTTTTGTTCTATAAATAAGCCTCATTAGGCCACTTGAAAAAGTTTTAGAAGTTATGATAATCTGAAAATCCTTCTAATCTCTACAATTTCGAATTTCATAGTTTCATCCTTAGAAAAATTCTCTAAATCCTACAATACTACTGTTCTATTAAATACGGCTCGATTTCAAGTTGAAATTCTCCCGCATTTGGAATTTTATCTGTTGATTCGTGCTCTATTTGGTCTGGATTTGGGTGCTGAAGCTGTGTTAACAATTTGCTGTGTTGCTGTGATTATTGATCCCTATTTTCTTCGTAGTTTCTTATTGATCTTCTACTTCCAGGTACACTTTTAATACTTGAGGATGTAATCACAAGTTTGAATATATAAAGTGTTCGACGGATTCTCTTAGTCTACTGATTCTGTTCATTTTTATTGATGTAGAATTAGTTAAATTCATTTGTATTCATTAGGAGTGAATCATATGTATAATTGGACTGTTGGACTCGGACTATTGAATTTTTAAAGTAGTTTAGTTTAATCACCATAGAGATAATGACATGTGAAGTAGATCAGTAGTAAAATAGCTATATTAGATTAGAGATTAGAAAATTGAAAACAATGTTAAAATTTGTTTTAGTTGAATTTTTTTTGGATCTTCAGTGATTACGAACCAGTAAAAATGCAGTGAAATTTTAAAATTCATTTGTTATCCTTAATTTGTATTAGCCAGTTTTAATTTGTAAAAGCATGTGGTTGTTAGATTCGAATTCTATTAATGAATATGATATCCTCAGATTAATTCAGCTATAAAAAATCGTAATAAGTTTTAGTAACGAATATAAAATAGTTTCTTAAATATGAATGAAATTTGTACTTCAACCTGAGTATGTTTTCTGTAGTTTAGCTTTCATATTACCAATTGAACAAAAAAGCAGTAATTCAATATGAATGGTTTACACATTTTCTTGAATATTGATTTGATTCTGTAGCAAATTGTTCTGTTAGCTATTGAGTTTGATCATATGGTCCAGCAATTGGAATGATTTAGACTATTTGGCTCGGACATTCCAACGTGCGGTCTAGAACTCAGGCCCAAGCTGGATTTAATCGATCCAGTAATAATAGGCCAGGATACCGCACTGTGCCTTAATCCAGCCCAAAATAGATATGGCCTGAGTTCGTATGAATCCAGGGCCCAGATTATTTATAGTCCATATATTTGACATGTGATTAAAATGAGCTAATGAATAATAAGAATTGGGCTTTCATCATGAGCCTGATCCGTTGGAGTTAATGTTCACCAATTTTTCTTAAGTTCAAATATTTTAAAATAAGGCATAGCTTCAGATCTATTCCCCTCTTATTGCTAGAGACAAGAACAAATAGAAAAATGTAGTACATCTTAGGATTGGCCTTAATAAAAGAATGAGATGTGCCTCGCCACTTTAAAAACATAATTGCGGGGCCCTGTAATAAATTTCTATAAAGATTTTAGATTTGGAAGGACCGTTTAGCGAATTTCACGGTCTATCCCAAAGTTAATACACGTAGATGCTTTAGGCACGATTTATAATACACTTTCTCAAGTATGGGTGCACATTTATGTGACCCAAATCAAAATCTGAACGAAGTCAAAGTGTATCAAAAGCCACAGGCGTGCTGGTACGGTGTGGCCCGAAATAAATTTTTACGATGTTGCAATTCTTATAAAAATGACAAAGAGGAATATTAACTAATGCACATAATAACGTAACATATATAGAAATCGAATAAAAATAAATACAACAGTTGAGAGACCAGGCTAGAACCACAGAAATTAAGGAGTGCCTAACACCTTCCCCCGGATTAACAGAATTTCTTATCCGGATTTCTAGTTCGCAGACTGTAATAGAGTCAAACGTTCCTCGGTTTGGGATTAAATCGGTGACTTGGGGCACCATTATTTTTCAAAGTGGCAACTCTAAAAATTAAAAATAAATAAATCCTGTTCCGATTGTCCTTAAATTGGAAAAACTCCTTCCTTTTATTATGTCCCTTCCCAGGGTGTATATAAATAGGCTCATAAAAAGGAGGTGCGACACTAAGAATAACTACACATATTGGTCTGAAAGAATTATAACAACCAACTATCTTGAAACAATGAGACAACAGTAATAATGAAAAATATAAGAAGAGACGCCGGGCCTGCGGACGCATGCAAGCTACTCCAGTCTCGTGAGTATGAAAATCCGGCTACCGAACTACTGCTGCTGCTGCTGATCAAAACCTGGACCTGTGCAAAAACACACAGAAGTGTAGTATCAGCACAACTGACCCCATGTGCTAGTAAGTGCCCGGCCTATCGCGGCGAAGTAGTGACAAGACTAGGACCAGACTTTCACATAAATTTGTGCAATTCTATATACATATATACCAAGTTAATTAGTAAAAAAAGGGAAGGGACATGCTGGGGGATACATGATTCACGTCCAAGCAACGGTCGTAGTCAATATAACATGGTCCAATAAGTCCAAGATCGATCCCACAGGGAACAAACCTACCAACTGCAACCCTCACAACTCAAGAATACTTCCGAATCAAGTTCCCCAAATTTTGAGTATATGTTTGTGAATTTCAAACTACTACTTTTGCAAGAATTAAAAAGGCTAAAAAGAAAGAATTGAATGTTGGGTAAAATAATATGGAGAAAGATTAAGGTATTGATTTCCCCTATTGATGGAATCCCTTATCGTTATGCTCATACTAATTGTTAATATATTCTATCCATCATGGACTCTATTTGTACTGTAACCCTCTCCTGAGCAATTACAATAATTTACTAGTGCACTCTCCCGAGCCCTAGCTAGCTTTAATTTGAATAGTTCACTTAAGATTGCACCCAAGACTTCGTTATTCCTAACCCCGTCTTTACGCCTAAAGTTATAAATTCCTTTAATAACCTAGGTGTGGTGTTGTTCAACAATAAACCTAAATATGCACTCTTTTCCAAGTTATGCACACTAAATAGGCACAGCTAATTGGGTATCCTACCAATTAACTACAACAAGAATGAAGTTGAACAAATAAAAATCTAGCTAACAATTTGTAATCACATAAACGATAAGTTCATCACTCAATAGGTTCCATCAAAACCTTAGAAAATGATTTAGCTACCCATGCTCAAAGAAACAAGAATAATAATTTAATTCATAAAATAAATACTTGATATAAAATAAAGGAATGAGTTGAGAGAGTTCTCTCTTACTAATTGTCTTGCAAAAGTAGTGAAAAATAGACAACTTGCCTCTATTGGGCGAACTAGGAGTTTATATAGAGGTTTTAGGGCTAAAAAACTTAAATTGTACACAACTAGGAAAGTATTTTGCGGCACCTTCCACGGTTCTTCCGCGGTCGCGGACGAACCGCGGACAGAACAGTTCTCTGAATCTTCAAAAATCTTCTGCAGGCCTGTTTTTCCGCTGTTCATCCGCGGTCGCGGTGAAACCGCGATTGTTAACCCTTTTCCATTCGTAATTTAGACAAACTCAAAACATGAAAGTTGTACCCCTTTGAGTTAGATTTATAAACATATATTTTAGATCCAAAATGGAGTTAGGATCAAATAGTTATATCCACTTTACTAGACAGTGCGCAATATGCCTCATCCATTCTTCGCTTGTACTACACTATCAAATTTGACCCCCGAACTCGATCCCGGCTTAATTCCTTGAGATTTTACTCAGACTTAAAAGCTTCAAATCATTTAAATTAATTCCATAACATCCATATAGCTCGGAATCACACCTCCCCGGCTATTTTCAACATAAGTTCTTGACTTGTACCGCACTTTGGCCTTTTTCACCATCTTTTGGCTCCAAAACTTGCTCTTTTAGTCTTCATTAGCTCATGAGTACCTATAATACACTAAGAACACTAATAAAAGTATTTTGTCATCATAAACAATATCAAAAAAATAATAATGCGTGATTATTTAGGGTATAAATATAGTCAAATTCACCTATTATCAATACCCCACACTTAAATCTTTGCTCGTCCTCGAGCAACCTTAATCACACCTTAGGCAAATTTTATTTATGTCTCCCCCAAATTATTTCATAAAAGCTAATTTTCATGATTAACCTAAGATATGCACAATCTTTACCTAACCGTAAACTCTCATGCCAACACATTATAGCTTACTCTACTTATTCCCAAAAAACTTGCAAATTTACCTTCTTCCTCTTGAGTTACACGCCCTCATATAATTTATTAAGAGAAGTTCCCACACATAAGCACTTTAGAACATGGAACTTATAAATATCTGAAAAATTCACTCACTCTTAACAAAGAACATTTATATACCTACAGACACACCATATGCTTGCCCCTAGTGTAATACTCCACTAATCGAGTTATTCAATCATAGATCAAGAGGTCTTTAAGGGTTGTAATGTTGGCTACGGGATGGGTAAGATACTTTTGGTTATAGTGGCTAACCTCCCTAAGCACTTTTCTTTTCTTTTTCATAATTTCCCTTTTGTTTTCTTCCTTATGTCTCCCATAAACATTCCTTCACCTTTATTTACTTTGAATCCCACTTTTCTTTTGTTGGTGTAACTAACCTTAGTAATTTTCATTGATATAGCTCTTTTTCTCAGAATATCTCTTTGCTTTGCAACTCATGTACATTATTTTGGTCAGTTCACTATTTTCTACCATTCATTCTTAATTTTCCCTTTTTCAATTTTCCTTCACCCCACAGTTAGACTTTTTCATATTCAATTCAATACAAGTGTTTCTAGGAGGTAAAGTAGAACAATATAATAATTTGATGAACATTCAAGGGTTATCAAAGAATAGGCTTTAAGCCCAAAAGGTGTTAACTAAGATATTATGTACGGGTGAATTCATGTCTATTGGTTTGCGGAGTTACACAAAGAAATGCCTCTATCATTTCTACAACCAAACAACTTCTATTTCGCTTTACAAACACACAGGGCAAGTTCTAGGCATCATGTAAAGCATACAATGTAAGTAAAACCTCACACACACATAGCATGCAACTCATTTGGAATCCGGTTCATCTACAAAGTGATATCGATGTTTAAGCAAGCATTATTTTGCAAATTTAAGGCATATTGAGATTCTACAGTCAAGCTTAGAGAATACATTCTCAAGTTCAATTAAGCTTTTGCTAATGTGCATACTTGGGGTTACATGTTACCCTTTTTCCTCTAATCATAAAAAAGAAAAATCTACCTAACCCGGTTCAATAAAAACCCTTGGAAAAGAACCATGGTCAAAAGAAAAACCAAGGGGGAGATGATACACTACCTAGAAAAGAAAAATAAAAGAAAGAAAAATTCCTACGTGGACTACTTCCCTCAAGAGTACTTGTCCTAAATAGTCCGTCATAAGGAAAAGTCCTCTACTCATATTTTTGTATTTTTTCAAATTTGCTGATTTTTTGTGTATTTTTATTCCGACTTAGACCCTTAAGAAACCCGTCGCCAAGTGTCCATCATCGGGCCAAGCCAGCTAATATAATTTACAGCTACATCTACTATATACAATATACAATACAAGATAACTCTCCCACCCCACACTTAAAATCATGCCATGTCCTCATGGCATAATAATACATGTAAAGCACAGAAGGGTGAGAAAACTTACCTAGGATCTACCCTGTTTCTAGCCACTTTATCACTTTCTTTTTCACCTTATCCTTCATATTCGGGTTCAGCCTTCTTTTGCGTTTCTTGGAAGGTTTGTGCCCCTCTTCCCGGAGAATCTTGTGCATGCAGTATGCAAGGCTGATCCCCTTTATGTCTGCCATGGTCCAACCATTGGCAACTTTACATTCCTTGAGTACCTATAATAGCTTTTGAGCCTGCACATCTAGCAAACCAGATGAAGTAATAACAGGTAAAGTGGAGTTAGGACCTAGAAATTCCTACCTGAGATGAGATAGTAGTGGTTTAAGCTCAAGCTTTGGTGGCTCTTCTATGGATGGCTTTGCAGGAGGGGTCTCTCTTTTCTCTAAATGTAGAGGCTCAAATTCAAGCTCTCTCTCCCAAAACCCCTTGCCTTCCAGAGATAGTACCCATTCTGCTAGACTTTCACCATTTACCTCTTCTATGTTCATCAGGCATGCTTGAAGTGGATCTTCAATGGTCAACTCTGCATCATCTATCTCCACTATCACATCAATTGCATCAATAAGAGAGCAATCCGCGAACTTACTAAGGCGCCTCATGGATTTTTACACATTGAAGATAATCTGCTCATCATTCAACCTCATCTTGAGTTCCCCAGTTGCACAATCAATTAGAGCTCTCCCGGTGGCCAGGAATGGTCTTCCTAGGATTATGGGAATTTCCTCGTCCACCTTGCAATCAAGAATAACAAAATCGGCGGGAAACACGAACTTCCCTACCTGGATAAGCACATCATCTAAAATACCAAATGGACGCTTAACCGTCCTGTCAGCAAGCTGTAAGAACATAGAGGTAGGCTTGGCTCTCCCAATGCCTAGCCTCTTATAAATAACTAAGGGCATGAGATTAATATTTGCCCCCAAATCATACAATGCCTTTGTAAAGGCATAATTTCCTATAGTGCATGGGATGGTGAAACTACCTGGATCAGATAGCTTCTCCGCTATGGGTCTGGAGACCACTGTACTACAAGTCTGGGTAAGTGTTACGATGGCCAAGTCTTGGAAATCAAATTTTGCTGTAATGACCCGGCCTGTCGTTTTAGAAAATTACGCCCCGATCCCCAATTTAACTGTTTCCCTAAGTTCATTTCTGCTATTGTGGTTTTCCGGGAGAATCGGTTATGAAATTTGGAGCACGTGGGACACTTAATCCCTAAATGAGAGCTTTAAAGTTAGAAAATGGTCCGTAGCCGGAACAGTGTTAAGATGATCTCGGAACGGAAATCCAATGGTTCTATTAGCTCCGTTAGGTGATTTCGAGGTTGGGAGCGCATTCGGGATGTATTTTGGAGGTCCGTAGCTCAATTAGGCTTGAAATGCCGAAGTTTGAAATTTTTGCGAATCCGAACGATAGGTGAGATTTTGATCCGAGGGTCGGAATGGAATTCCGACAATTTCTGTAGCTTCGTTATGTGATTTTGGATATGTCCGCAAATTTTCAGGTCATTCGGACGTCGTTTGGTCGGGTTTTAGATCGAATGTGCAATTCAGAAAGTTTAAGAAACTTAGGCTTGAATCCGTTTGTAATTGGTGATTTAATGTTTAGGATGGTGTTTTTATGATTGGAACAAGTTCATATCGTGTTTTGGAGTATATTGGTGGTTTTCGTTGGGGTCCCAGGGGCCTCGGGATTAATTCGGACCATCAAACGGGCATTTGGACCGTGGAAATTCTGCAGAAAATGCAGTAGCAGTGCAGCAGACTTTAAGCCTTCGCGTTCGCGTCGCAATGGCCGCGTTCGCGTAGGCATGGCAGGGCTAAGCATTACGTTCACGTCCCTTGAGTAGCGTTTGCGTAGAAGGAAAAGAGGAAGCATCGCGTTCGCGTCCCAGATGTCGCGTACGCGTAGAAGAAAACTGGTCGGTTGAAAGGTTGTTCTTCGCGAACGCGTGGGAGTCGTCGTGTTCGCGTAGAGGAAGGGGAATTTGTGATTCGCGGATGCGTGGGGAGTGTCGCGTTCGCGAAGGGTAATTTTTGCAGGTCATCGCAGACGCGTGGATCACTTCGCGTTCTCGTCGAAGAAGTTTGGGCTGTTCATCGCGAACGAGTGAACAGTAACACGAACGCGTAGAGTAAAGGGGTCTGGCAGTGAGTTTAAGTTCAGAACATAACAGCCGCGACCCCCATACACAAAAATGCCATTGTTGAGCTCCAAGAGAGGAATTTGAAGGGGAAACGCTGGGATATCATCGGGAAATCATCGGGGGTAAGTTTCTTGACCTTAATTCGTTAGTTTATCATGAAATCCTTGATTATTTCACTGAAAATGGGAGATTAAAGGTGGTTTGAGCCCTAGGCCTAAAATTTAGGAAATCTTTGATTTGAATGGGCAAACGGAGTCCGATTTTGATAAATTTTATATGCACGAACTCGTGTTGATATAAGGAACCCGAATATATAACTTTCATGATTTTTTGATAAGCGTACCGAAAGTCGGGTTTTGGCAACTTGTGGGTTTTGGTGTATTTTGAGTTGTTTTGATTGGGTAATGCCCAATTGGCCTATTTTGATGTGATTCTCTTGATTTTTATCATATACTACACCTGCGGAGGCTGACATTCGCGGCAAGAGAATTGTCTCTTAGCGGTTTTGTACCGGAGTCGAGGTAAGTGGCTTGTCTAACCTCGTGTGGGGGAACTTTCACCCCTAGGATATTATGTGATAGTTTAAAAGCCTTATACGCGAGGTGGCGGGCATGTACATGCGCTGGTTGTTGCAACACACACTTTACTTGAATTGTTCGATTTGTGATATTTCTGCTCTTAGCTGATAAAAGCGTAACTTTACCCGGTATTAGTTAGAAAAGCATGATTAGCTAGGATTTAACATGTCTAATTGCCTAGTTGACTTACTTGAACTTCTTGATAAATTATTGGCATTAGTTCGTTGAAGTTGTAGTTAAACATATTATATTCTCTCTGTGTGTTTTCTTTATTTGATGTGTTAGTGGACTGCGGGTTCAATTCCCGGAGATCCCAGGGCTGTGGGTTCGATTCCCAAAGACCCGGAGTGATATTGTTTGTGGATTGTGGGTTCGATTCCCGAAGATCCTAAGTTATTGGTAGGGACTGCGGGTTCGATTCCCGGAGATCCTGAGTTATTGATTGAGTTTGTTACTTGTTGTTATTTAATTGTAGACGGTTGCGGTAATCACTTTATTGTTGTTATTTCAAAGTTATTATCATTTAAACTGGTTAATATTGTTAATATCATTATGTTATTGTTTCTCTCAGTAGGGCCCTGACCTTCCCCGTCACTACTCCATCGAGGTTAGGCTTGGCACTTACTGAGTACCGACGTGGTGTACTCATGCTACTCTTCTGCACACTTTTGTTGTGCAGATCCAGGTACATCAGGACATGCCCATACTAGGTGATATCAGCAGCACATTTGGAGACCTCGAGGTATGATCTGCTACGTCCGCGGATCCGGAGGCCCTCCTTCTATTCTGATAGTTCTAGTAGATGTTTTTCCTTCATTTCATTGTTTAGATACTCTTTACACATAGAGCCACAGTTGTATTTCTTTTAGTCTGTGTTACCCATGGGATTCCGGGTCTTGGTGGTATTTTCCTACAGTGTGTTTTGATGAGTGTATGTGCCAGGCGGCACGGATTACATTCCTATTTATACCATTTTTCCGCTATTCTTGTTTAAAGTTCATAAACTTGTATATTCCACAATGTGTTAGGCTTACCTAGTCGCGGGGACTAGGTGCCATCACGACATATTCACGATTGGTGAACTAGGGTCGTGACATTTCCGCAACATCAAATCTTTCATCATCTTAGCATACCCAGGTATTTCTTTTAAAGCTTCAATTAAGGGAATGTTTACCTGGATTTGCTTGAGCATCTCAAATAACTTTTTGCATTGCTCTTCTTTCTGGTGTTTGGCCAACCTTTGGGGGAATGGTGGTGGAGGCCTCTTCTTCCCACTGACTTGGGACATTTCTTTCTCTATTACTTTCTCTTCAATCTTCTACTCTACATATTCAGCTACTTTCTATGTTCCCTGTTGTGCCTCTATATTTTCAGCAACTGGCTGGACTGTAACTTCTGTTAACCCTGTGGACTCATCCAGTTCAATGGGCAATGGAGTGAGTATCTCCGCCTGTCTGTCGATTTTCTCACTTTTTTTCTCAGCATCAAGATCTCTACCACTTCTCAGGGTCACTGCTATTATCTGCTTTGGGACTTGGTCTTTTGGGTCCGTTTGTGTGTCTGCAGGCAATGTCCCTTGAGGACGATTGTTGAGAGACATAGCAATCTGGCCCACTTGTACTTCAATATTCTTGATAGCTGTATCATGTGCATCTATCCTCTCATTAGTTTTGGCATGTGACCTAATTACCTGCTGCATCACAGCTTCCAGCCTTGCGAACCCATCGTCATATCTTCGCTCATGCTGTGGTGGAGGTGGATGATACCCCTGCTGCTGATTGCTAAAATTCCGAGGTTTAGGATATGGAGCCATGTAGTTTGGTGGCCACATACCTGCTGCATTATACTGTGGCTGAGGAGGCCTGTACTACTGTGGAGCCTGCTGACCTCAACTCTGGTTACCTTGTCGCTATCCTCCATAATTAGCCACATAGTTCATGTCTTCATGCTGGTGATGATGTTCTTGGTCTGCAGCCCATGTATTACCTATGGGATGGCTAATGCAAGATGTGCATAAACCACCATTGGTAGTGTCTACAATGTGAACCTGCTGCTTGACCCCAGATTCTTCCACCTTCTTCGTCAGGATGCTCATTTGTGTCAACAAGGTAACCATGTTCTCCTCCATAGTGCTGGATGGATTCAGAGGTACAACGTGTACCAGTGGAGTGATAGGAGCATTCCTGGTCGTCCACCCGGAATTTTGAGCCATCTTGTCTAGCAAATTTTGGCGCTCTCTCCAAGTCTTGCTCAAAAAAGCCCCACCTGCTGAAGCATCTACAATATTCTTCATACTATCTGAAAGCCCCATGTAGAACCTTTGACCCAACATCTGCTCAGGAATCCCATGGTGAGGACACATAACAAGCATACCCTTGAATTTGCCCCCAGTTTCATGTAATGTCCTCATTGGTTTCTGCTTGAAGCTTACAATCTCATCAATTTGCTGAGCTGTCTTGTTAGGTGGATGAAACTTGTTGTGGTATTGCTTGACTAACTCATCCCAAGTTGCAATAGAGTTTATGGGGAGTGAGTTTAGCCATATCTGTGCAGCCCTATAACTGAGAACGAAAATAGCAATAGTCTGATGACTTCTGGAGTCACATTCGGTTGCCTCTGTGTCTTGCATATCGAGAGAAAGTTCTTCAGGTGCTGTTGTGCATCTTCAACCTGAGAACCAGAGAGTAATCCCTTGTTTTGGAACAAGTGTAGCATGTTATTAGTAATCTGGAAAGACTCGGCCTGAATCGCTGGCACAACGATGGCAGTTGCCAAATTATCCTCTGTGGGTTGTGCCCAGTCAAATAGTGCACCTTCCTGTGCCTCTTGCACCTCTTGCATATTTAACCCAGCTTGCTGATTTGGTTCATTTACGTCACCCATGTCGAAGTCTAGTTTGATTGGTTGTTGAGATTGCTGAATTTGTTTGATATCCCTGTTACGTGCCCGGAAAGTTTGCTCGAGGTCTGTGAGTCCTTCAATTAGTTCTCCAGTCCTTGCAGATTTTCTAGGCATGCACCTAAGTACCCAAATCAACAACCATCAAAATATTCAATGTAAAATATTGAAAGAACCTGACTACACAAGAATCTTGAAGTTCTGTCAATGGCAATTGATAATTCCGTTAATTCCCCGGTAACGGCGCCAAAATTGATTCACGTCCAAGCAACGGTCGTAGTCAATATAACCTGATCTAATAAGTCCAAGATCGACCCCACAGGGAATTAACCTACCAATTCCAACCCTCACAACTCAAGAATACTTCTGAATCAAGTTCCCTAAATTTCGAGTATATGTTTGTGAATTTCAAACTACTACTTTTGCAAGAATTAAAAAGGCTAAAAAGAAAGAATTGAATGTTGGGTAAAATAATATGGAGAAAGACTAAGGTATTGATTTTGTTACGCCCCAAATCGAGGGACATGACCGGCGCCTGACCGGGTTGCCCCAGTCAAGCGGACCTGGGTGCCTTTTTTTCCCACGTGTTACCCCTGTGTTGACTGTTTCTCATTAACCAAATATATTACTAATCATAATTGATTTCACATTAAACAAATAATACGATACGAGTGATTCATTAACAAGATTTCAATTTTTACAACGCCCGACATAACACAATATATATACATAAGACTGGAGTCCCAAAGTTTACATGTCTACAGAGCCTCTAGGATACAAAAGGGAAATACAATACTTGCCGGTAACAAGGCTCCGGCTATACCTTACAAAACCAAAATGAAATCTAAACCGAGTGGCATGAACCACACAAGGCCCCGAGGAAGAAAGGGGCTCACCAAAAACGGGCAGTGGAAGGAGAAGGATACTACTGCCGATGAGCTGAAGTGCCTGCTACTGATCCACCTACAATCATGACACGAATGTAGCGCCCCCGGCAAAAGGGACGTCAGTACACTTGAATTGTACTGGTATGTATGGACAAACTTTGTCCCAAGTAAACTCAAGCCATTAAATTACATCAACAATTAATTAAGCCAGCCAACCATGTTTCCACATTTTCCTCATTTCAAATAATTCTCACACAAAGCACTTTCTACGATCAACCAATTTAACAATAACCAATCAATCACGTAAAGCACAAGTAGTCAAACAAAGGGGCAATCGGTGCCCCACAGGTTGCAAACTCTCCTGCTGTCTCCTTTCACAATTTCATATTAATGATTTTGTATCAATTTTCAATAGCGATTTCGATCGCTTTCCACCCTTATTGCCCCCGACCACCCTTATTACCTCGGCCACCCTTATCACCCCAACCCACACCTTATTTCCCCACGTTGCGGCGCGCAACACGACCCCGCCTTACAGTTGAAAACACAACAATTTCAAACAGCAGATAAGGTACTACACACAATTTCAACAAGTTCAAATAAGCAACTTACACATTGGTTCATGTTCTCAATTTCTTCTCAATTTAATATCACAACCATGTTACAATAATTCCGCAATTCAAGTGTTTCATCTCTTTCCACAATAAACCAATTCTCAAGTGTTTCGTTTGTTTTCCACGAGGTGCCATATAGGCCATCATAGTCATTATTCACAATTCTTTTGCCAAATTAAACTCTCATTTTACATTACTCATAGCTCAACAACAAACTTTTGAATATCCAACAACAACATCAAGAATTTCACACAATTTGTCAATTTAACACGAAACAAACAAACTTCACACATATAGGCGATTTCACAAGAATCAAAATTAGCCATACATACCTGGTGATGATTTTTCTTCCGTTAACTTCCTACTTTATGCTTACCCACGCTATCTTACTCTTGCCAACCTTGTTCTTGAAGACTCTTACTTCTACTCACTTCTTTTTACTAAAAATCAAGTTCAATAATCATGCATGAGTGTAAAAATTCTATTTTCAAAAGCTATTATATGCAAACCTCTCTTTACCCAATTAAAACTGAAAATCAAAGAAAATAGTTAGGGTTTTTACCTTGAAAATATTTGGGGAAGTTGAATCCTTGCCCTAGAATCCCTTGGAATTAAGTAGTTGGAACAATCTTTGAAGATGAAGAACTTCTCTCTCTAAAAACCCTCTCTTCTCTCTCTAATTTTGATGAGATGATATGATAAAATGAAGAAGAAAGGTGTTATATTAAAGAAGAGATCGGGTCAAAATGTTACAAAAATCTGGGCCGGGGTCAAATATGCGGTCACTATGCGACCGCAGAATCAACATGCGGTCCGCATAGTGACCGCAGAATGGCTCAAAAAATTACGCAGGTTCTGTCAAATTCTGCGGTCACTATGCGGACCGCATGTTGATTCTGCGGTCGCAAAAGTGCACCGCAGATTGACATGCGATCGCATATCGACCGCACATTTGACACGGATTTGGGCAACTCTCTGGAACGATTTGCGGTCAGAATGCGGTCCGCATGTCAGGTTTGCGGTCGCATTCTTGACCGCACATTTGACACTTTTTCGGAAAAATTATTTCTCTACATTTTTGAAACTTAAATCATTACCAAGGGTCCGAACCGCGGTTCCTAACACATTATTCGGACCATGACACCACAGCTACTAGGTTTTATGCACAAAAATTTTACGGGGCCTTACAGATTTCCTCTATTGATGAATCCCTTATCGTTATGCTCATACTAATTGTTAATATGTTCTATCAATCATGAACTCTATTTGTACCATAACCCTCTCCCGAGCAATTACAATAATTTATTAGTGCACTCTTCCGAGCTACCCTAGCTAGCTTTAATTTGAATAGTTCACTTAAGATTGCACCCAAGACTTCGTTATTCCTAACCCCGTCTTTACGCCTAAAGTTATATATTCCTCTAATAACCTAGGTGTGGTGTTGTTCAACAATAAACCTAAATATGCACTCTTTTCCAAGTTACGCACACTAAATAGGCACCGCTAATTGGGGATCCTACCAATTAACTACAATAAGAATGAAGTTGAACAAATAGAAATCTAATTCACAATTTGTAATCACATAAACGATAAGTTCATCAATCAATAGGTTCCATCAAAACCTTAGAAAAGGATTTAGCTACTCATGCTCAAAGAAACAAGAATAATAATTGAATTTATAAAATAAATGCTTGATATAAAATAAAGGAATGAGTTGAGAGAGTTCTGTCTTACTAATTGTCTTGCAAAAGTAGTGAAAAATAGACAACTTGCCTCTATTGAGCGAACTAGGAGTTTATATAGAGGTTTTAGGGCTAAAATACTTAATTTGTACACAACCGCGGACGAACCGCGGACAGAACAGTTTTCTGAATCTTCAAAAATCTTCTGCATGCCTGTTTTTCCGCGGTTCATCCGTGGTTGCGGTGAAACCGCGATATTTCACCCTGTTTCGTTGGGAATTTGGCAAAACTCAAAACAGGAAAGTTGTACCCCTTTGCGTTAGCTTTCCAGCCATATATTATTTAGGGAAAATGGATTTATGAGCGAAACGTTATGTCCAATTTACTAGACAGCACGCAATATGCCTCATCCATTCTTCGCTTGTACTACACTATCAAATTTGACCCCTGAACTCGATCCCGACTTAATTCCTTGAGCTTTTACTCAGACTTCAAAGCTCCAAATCACTTAAATTCATTCCATAACATCCATATAGCTGGGAATCACACCTTCCCGGCTATTTTCAACATAAGTTCTTGACTTGTACCACACTTTGACCTTTTTCACCATCTTTTGACTCCAAAACTTGCTCTTTTAGTCTTCATTAGCTCATGTGTACCTATAACACATTAAGAACACTAATAAAAGCATTTTGTCATCATAAACAATATTAAAACAACAATAAAGCGTGATTATTTAGGGCTCAAATATAGTCAAATTCACCTATTATCAATACACCACATTCAAATAGAGAAATTATCTATAAAGAAGTATAACTGAACAATAACACCGATAACAAAAAATACCGAAAGTTTCCACATACGAACACAATACACCCAGTTGATATTCTGTTGCGGCGCGCAACCCGATCCTCAATATATTACATGGTAGGCGAACCACATGATCCCATTTCATAATACACAAGTGGTCGGCGTGCCACACGATCCCAATTCATAATATGTAAGTGGTCGGCATGCCACACGATCCCATTTCACAATATATATATATATATATATATATATATATATATAGAGGTCGACGGTGTGCCACACGATCCCGTTTCACATTATATAAGTGGTCAGTGTGCCACACGATCCCGTTTCTTTCAACACTATACACAACCAATCCCAGCAAGGGAATAACCCAAATAATACTAATTCCTGGCAAGGGAGCAATAAGAACAACAACAACAAGGTCCCAGCAAGGGAGCATTAATAACACTAACAATAAGGTCCCGACAAGGATTAATCATAATTCCGTTCAATACTTTCATCTTTTACTCAACAGTAATTATCATTCGAGCCAATGCTCCAAAATGTTAATATTTCATAGCTCATTCTTAGACTTTTCACATGTGTAGCAATTTACAACTTAGTTTAGAAGAGTTCCAAATTATCTCACAAACATGTACAAACAAAGACTCACGGTCATGCTAGACTCTGGTGTATAGACACTCGTCACCAGGCCTATACTCCGTACTCGATCATTTAGAAAATAGAAATTTATTATACTCTAATCCTATTCCCCCAAGCTAGGAAAGATTAAACACTTACCTCGATGGCTTCTAGCCAACTCAGTCCTCAAGCAATGCCCTTCCTTTCAAATTTCGCTCCAATTCAATCGTGTATGTACATGATGTATTTAATATCATAAATTTTACTCAACAAACCAGCCCAGATTGCTTAATTAAAACCCTTTTACATGCTGTCCGAAAGTTGCAAAACCAACCCCGGGCTCCATTGGTCAAAACATGAAGTTTGAACCATAATAAATTCACTCATACCGCCACAAGTGCAACTATATAATTTGTTTTAAGATTCGACCCCAAATTGGGGTTGAATCGCCCAAAATTATCAAAAATCTAACTTTACTCAAAACCCATGATTTCTACCTTTATTTCATGATTTTGGCTTAGAAACTAGTTAATTAATGGAAGAAAAGTGAAAGAAATAAGCAGGGAATCACTTACTCAAAGGGTCTTGAAGCTTGTGGGCGTTAATGGTTTCCTAGGGCTTAAGAGAGAAGAAGAATCGTTTAAAAAGTATAAAAATTCTGAGCTAATGATTCTGTCCCGTTTTAATAAAATTAACTGGGCAAAATATTCCCTATGCGATCGCGGAAAGAGGATTGCAATCGCATAGGGTCAGGTCTTGGTAAGAAATGCAATCGCGTAAGTAGTTGTGCGAATGCATAGGGAAAAAAATAGGGGGGGGGGCTGACTTGCTCTATGAACGAAAGAAAGGGTGCTGACTCTACACTATGCGATCGCGGCCTAGCCTATACGATCGCATAGACGAAAATACTTGGGCACCTATTGCAGGTTTTCTACAATATTTTCCTACTTTAAACCACTCCGAACACCCCCGGAAACACTCTCGAACCCTCGGGGTTCCCAACCAAACACACACGCTAACTCAATATCGTCCTACGAACTCGCTCGAGCGATCAAATCGCTAAAATAACATCAAATTCAACGAATCAAACCCCAAAACTCATAAATTACATTTCAAATTTCATAACTTCCAACTTTAGCTATTTAGGTCCGAAACACGTCAAACAACGTCCAATTCTGACCAAACTTTACAGATAGCACTTAACACATATTTAAGACCAGTATCACGCGTCGGAACCAAAATACGATCGCGATACCTATATTTTGTAACTCATTTTCATTTTCATTTTTCCTAAATAATTTTAGAAAATAATTTAACAGAAAAAATCATATCTCGGGCTCTAGGCATCGGAATTCGACTCCGGGCACATGCCCGAGTCCCATATTTTTCTACGGACCTTCCAGGACCGTCCAAACTCGGGTCCGAGTCCGTTTACCAAAAATATTGATCAAAGTCAACTATATCAATATTAACATCAAAATTCTTCAAATTTTTCATAGAATTCACATATTTCAACATAAAAAATTTTCGGTTATGCGCCTAGACTGTGCACACAAATTGAGACAATATAAATTGAGGTTTTCAAGGCCTCGGAAGCACGGAATAGATGAGGAAAATAGGTGATGACCCTTTGGATCATCACAATACGTCTCCAAACCACGTTAAAACCAACAACGACTCTCTCCTAATTCCATTTGCACAAGCGAACTATCAGGACTGAATCCTTCTACCCAAACCAAGCTACGCAAGTTGTCAGGACTCAAAAGTATTGATGCACAATACATGTAAGGGCTCATTACCTCGAACATATACAAAGAATTAATCATATCCTTACCATACAGATTCGGTCTACTATCAAGTTATTCCATCTATTTTATTTTCCTTCTGATTTATGATAAACTTTATATTCTCTCTTACTGTAGCACCACGATACCTCAACCCAGGTTTACCACACGAGACTCGGACATAAGACCACACTGACTAAGACCCATAGGCCACCGAATACCCCCTCAAATGTTCCCAGAAATACCACATTCCGGAATACTCTACTTGATGAAATTCCTGCGAACATGAACTCGTTGCCATTACTTTCTAGATGCTGATGCATAGGCTCCCATAATTAATATAAAAATACCACAAGCCTCGGACATTATTCGATGAATACACAGTCTTTGACCATATACACAACCTTGAGACACCTGATTGTTACATGTGGGATCTTGAACACAATAAAATCATTCTCGATAGTCATTACCTCATATTCGAACTGCAATATACCTGATCAAATAGACATAACCACCCGTACCTCATTAAGACTCTATCACCGCTGGATATGATCTCATTCCGATACAACCAAACAACTTCATTCTCTTTACACTAAGCCTTCTTTATCAACAATAGCTGAAGACATCCGATTATTTCAACACATCTACGAAGTACTATATAACATTTGTCAAAATTTTGATTCACTCATGCCATCCTCATCTTAATTTATGCAACTAGAACTGGTCTGCCAGCATACCTCAAAACGGAACCAACATAGCACATGACCGTGCGATCAGCTAATCAATAACAACCTCCCTAACCTGGCTCGAAGCCATATATCAGGATACACTCAATAACCTATAATACCTTTACTCTAATGATTCCATAATATCATAGTGAGATTAAACTCAAATCATCTACAAGTTTGTGAAAACACAGATCACCTAGTATTGAAATGCTCGGCAAACCTCGTATTCATCCCCACATAAGTTGAGCCCACTTTCTTAAGTGACTCGAAGTTTCAAATTACAACACGTACCTTTCAATTACTCATTATAACGTACACATAAGTATCATACCACTTAAGAACACTCCGCATGAGATAACCCACCTACGCCGCCTCAATTTAGTGCTTCAGCACACCTTCCACCATCATATATGTTACAAAGTCATTTAGTCTTCCTGAGTCTGAACTCATACCGCCACATGTATTGCACTTTACGTTCCAAATAGGAGACACAAAAATATTCTTCACGCGCTCGCAATTCGGGCTACACATCAAATCAAGTATAGGAATGGAACACTTAATAGTTCCTCTACTATCTAGTAGACTTCTTCATCACTACGAAGTCATATGTATACATCCTGCAGTATTAACATACTCATCACATAGATATCCAACTTCCATTCCGGCTAATAAGGACAATACTGAACATAAAAGTTCAAAACACTTGCTCACACAATCAGTACCTCGATGCTCAAGCCATAGGAAAAGATCCAGCCTCAAGTCATCCAGGTTGGCCCAACATACTCACGAAGATCACATCTCGCCCCTTGATCGGGGAATCACAAGACATCAAGGCACATATAAAACTGAGCGTTCACGTGCGTATATAGACGTGCAGAAGGAATTTCAAGAGTTATATCTCATGCTGAATCAAGTACGCACGATAAGAATTCCAAGAATGGGAAGTTTTCCTAAAGGTACTGCATCCTCTCGGGGATAAATACAAACATCTTCGTACCGATCCACGAGACTCTACTAAACCTGCTCATGACTCGCGAGATCTAGTAACCTAGCCTCTCATACCAAATTGTCACGACCCAATTTCCGAACCTGGTTGTGATGGCGGCACTCGTGAAGACAAGGCCAGCCAGCTAACCCAATTCATCTCTTTAATAATTATTAGACATAAATGAACAGAAAAATATGACTAAATGACATTAGTTAATAATATTTATAACCTAACACAACCAGACCGGGGTGTCACAAGTCACGAGCATCTAAAGAAGTCTAAACACAACTACAAGGCCAATAATATGCAAAAAGTAAATCTGGAATCAAAAGATGAAGTCTAATGCCGCGAATGCTAGCGGTTACCTTGCTCAGCTACGATAGTAGTGCCTTCAATCAGCTAACAACCCGCTACCGGGTGAACAATACCTGCAACTACACGCGAGGTGCAGGGAGTAAAGTGAGTACTCCAACTCAATGAGCAATAAGAGTAAATAATAATTGAGCCGCAAGAAATCACATAAAATCCACCAATAAGCTGTATAGAAACTGCTACAATTTTCTGGGAAAACCAGTAAAATCTTTAATATCTTTATAAATACCTTTGCTTAGCTCAAATCTCTTTTGGAAGTGGTCTTTTCCATAATTATGAAAATAGATTTGAAAATAGTTAGTGTTGATAAGCACAGAAAAGTTTGCTGCTCAGGCACAATTACCACAGTATAACAGGTAAAAAGACAAGTAAATATGCGAGATGAACACATCAAAGTTTGCCCCTCGGGAAATATCACAAAGACAATTCCGGCCCCTCGGGCATGATTCATATTCCTTGTCAGTCATTGTTAACTGAGTGGTCAACCATTATTACTTGACAGGTCAACCATTATTACCTGAACAACACGCGTATTACAGTGCCATTGTTACCACTGGTTAGTCATTGTTACCTAAATGGTCAGTCATTGTTACCTCACCAAAATGCATATAGCAGTGACATTGTTACCACTGTCTAAAATTTATCCATTCTAGATAGGTACCCCCGCTCACTATGGAGGTGCAGACTCCGGATGGGCTCATACAGCCCAAGCGCTATATCATCATAAGGCCTGAAAGCTTGTACATATCAACATGAGGCCTGCAAAACTTCTCACAATATACTCCAGGCCTGAAAGCCTCCTCACATATCGCTCGAGGCTTGAAAGCCTCCCCATATATCACTCGACATATCATCACATATGGCCATCGTTGTCAATCAATCCGAAAATAATCATAAGCCCCTCGGGCATCAATAAAAACAAAAATGCTCAGCTCAAACAATAGTTCAAATAATAGTTAAAACTCAAGGTTGGGTAGAAATATAGTTGAGTTCATGAACAGTGTAATTCAAGTGGACTGAGTTCAAATAATATTTCAAATAGTGAGGAAAATAGTGATGATAGCTCACAAGAAGTTCAAACAGTCGGCAATAAGCCCAAGTCATAGTGAAAAATAACAAGTCATAGTAAAATACGAGGTAAAATCAACAATCGGAATGGACCAAGTCACAATCCCCTAATGGTGCTCTACTCCAGGCTCTCTATCCGGCTTGCAAGTCACCTAAATATAGCATTATGGGTGTAGATCCGGGTTTTCAAACCCACAGGATATCATTTACAATCATTACTCACCTCGAACCGGTGAAATCTCTAGTCTCGTGATGCCTTTGTCCCTCAAATAGTCCTCCACGCGTGTCGAATCTATCCAAAATTAGAGCGAATACATCACAATATGATAAGGGAACAATACCAAATCGCAAACTATCGAAAAATAGAAAAAATCTCGAAACTAGAAAAACCCAAACCCCGGGTCCACTTCTCACAAAATTACAAAACTCACATTACCGGATTCCTCGTCTCGCCACGAGTTCATACATGCCAAGAACTCCCAAATTCGAGCTCAAATGACCTATCAAATCCTAATTTTAAATATCAAAGCTCAAGCCCTAGTCCATCAATTTTGGGCTTAATTTCATGAATTTCTAGGTTAATTTCACATAATAATCATGTTTTCACTCAAAAATCTTACCTCCAATAAACTCCAGTCGAAACCCTCTTCATTTGCTTCCAAAAAGCTCTCAAGATGCTCAACAATGGTGGAAATTAGTACCTAGCTCACGGAGGAAATATTTAATAATCAGCCCAGCATTTTCGCTTATGCAGTCCCTATCCCGCTTCTGCGGGACCGCTTCAGCGCCCTTCCTTCTGCTTCTGCAAAATTCCAACCCTCAAACCAAAGCGCTTCTGTGGTTACATCATCGCAGAAGCGATTCCGCTTCTGCGGTTGCACCAACGATTCTGCGGAACCAGGCGCCCAGGCCTCCTTACCGCTTCTGCGGTCAACCCCTCACTTAAGCGGGTCTGTTTCTGCAGTCCAAGACTCGCAGAAATAAAAATACTAGATATCAGTTGGATTGCAGAAGCGAAAATACTAGATATCACCAACAACTGAAGTTTCCAAATCCAAATTTCATCCCATTAGCCATCCTAAATCACTCCGAGCCCCCCCCCCCCTAAAGCACCAACCTGACTTAAAACATTATTCAAACATGTTCCGATCATCACAACACATCAAACAACACTAAAATCATCAATTCTGAACGGATTCAAGCCTAAGTTTTTCAAATTCTTCTGAAACTCACATTCGATCAAAAACCCAACCAAACGACGTCTGAATAACCTGAAATTCTGAACACACATCACAAATCACATTTTGAAGCTACAACAACTCTCAGAATTCCATTCCAGCCCTTGGATCAAAATCTCACCTATCAACCGTATTTCGCCAAAATACTAACTTCGCTAATTCAAGCCTAAATCAACCCCGGACCTCCAAAATCAATTATGCTCACGCTCCTAAGTCACAAATCACTTCTCGAAGCTAACCAAATCACCGGAA
Source organism: Nicotiana noctiflora (assembly GCA_032618575.1). Lineage (NCBI taxonomy): Eukaryota > Viridiplantae > Streptophyta > Magnoliopsida > Solanales > Solanaceae > Nicotiana > Nicotiana noctiflora. The sequence continues at coordinate 37,425 of JASVEL010011874.1, read as the reverse complement.
ATCACATCTGAACCTTTTATCTCATAAGTCAACGTCGGGTTGACTTTTCCAACTTAAGCCTTCCTTAAAGAGACTAAGTGTCTCATTTTTTATTAAAACTCATCTGAATCAACTCTAACACACCACATACCGATAAAGAAACATGAAAAATTATAAAATGGGAGAAATGAACCAGTAACACATAAGACGATGAGTCAGGTCGTCGCATAACCCCAGTAGAGTAGTGAAGAGGCCATGTCAAGACACCTACCAGACATGTAACTTGTAAAGGATATCACATATAACTAATAATGGAGAGAACATTAATGAAAGAATAACATCATTAGAATCACAAAATTACAAGCAACACTGAAAATATTAGATGCACAAATAGCAACAGGAAATGATCAGGAAACAAAGCAACAACATAGTTAGAACACAGATGATATACGAATGCCCAAGTAAGGAAAAAGCAATAATAACTCAACTAATCAATTCATTCCTAATGCACGAATTACAATAAGAACTACTCGAGGTACTACTCCTCGTAAATCTCAAAAGTCACATGTCACGACCCAAACTCCGGTTGTGATGGCGCCCAACACCATGCTAGGCAAGCCCGACCATACGGTCCCTTAAACCAGCCAGTTATTAATTCCAATTAATCAAGTTAAACTTAAACAGCAAGTGATCATATCAAAATGATAAGCGTGATAGTAAAAGCATACAAAATACGGTCCCAACCAAATCGTGGTGTCATGAGACTAAGCCTCTACAAAATAAACATCCTAGTACAAACAAGTCTCTACAAGATGAAAATAACAGAATTATAAAGAAGGAGAAAACAGGTTCTGCGGACGCCAGCAGCTACCTCGTAGTGTCTGCAAAAGTAGATAAGGATCAGCAGCTACGGCAACTCAACTGCTCTCGGGTACCTGTGGATCTGCACAGAGAGTGCAGTGGAGTGGAGTGAGTATGTTTCAACTCAGTGAATAATAATAATTAACAATAACTGAAAATAAGAACTCATGTGTTATCACTAAACAGTTCTAAGGCAAACCCCCACAGGTAAGTCATCCATATAGTAAGTACTCCGATCACCAGTCCACATATATCTCATCAAGGCCCCACACAGACTAAATCCTCACTCGTACCATAACAGTGTACAGCCATCTCAATGTAAGAAGACATATACATGTGTCTCTAAGGTATGAGTATCTGAATAAGTAAAATGCTGCGGCGTGCAGCCCGATCCAATATATATATATATATATATATATATATATATATATATATATATATATATATATATATATATATATATATATATATATATATATATATATATACTACGCGGCGTGCAGCCTGATCCAATATAATATACTGATGCTGCAGCGTGCAGCCCGATCCAATATATATAATGCTGCGGCGTGCATCCCGATCCAATATGTATACTGTTGCGAGCGTGCAGCCCGATCCAATATATATATCGCTGCGGCGTGCAGCCCGATCTAACATATATACTCGTCGTGGCATGCAGCCCGATCCAATATGTATACTGCTGCGGCGTTCAGCCCGATCCAATATGTATACTGCTGCGGCGTGCAGCCCTATCCAATATATATACTGCTGCGGTGTGGAGCCCGATCCAATATTTATATATATGTATATAATACTTCCTAACGGGTCCTCGACCCTGTCCCAATTATTATAGGATTGGCCTTTCAAGCCCACTAAGCTAAATCAGTGAACTTCCACCCTAAGTAATCTATCTCTCACGGTACACATCTAGTACTGGCTCTTAAAAGGCTATTCAGCTAGTTTTACGGCTGAGTGTAAGTTTCCAACACGATATAAGGGTCACCTAGCTCTACGTTCCCTAATACTCTACAGATCGGCACAAGGCCCCAAACATGGCTACCGGCCCAATTATACAGTTATAATATCATTATCAGTCATAATACACAGTATACTATTAGCCGGGAAGGACCAAGTCCATGACCCCAATTACAATGTCACCACGCCCATCACAAAACGCGTGTTTCATCTCAACATAGCACCGTGAAGTGCTAGTACGGGGTTTCAAACCCTCAGTACATTATTTACTATCACCACTCACCTCGAACCGGTAGAAGCCTCCGTCCGCCTTGCGCTTGCCTCGCAAATCAATCTCCTCGGATGCCAAATCTGCTCAAAATCAATGATAATACATTAACATATGCCCAATACACGCAACCCATTTGTAATAACCCAAATTGCATCAAAACCCACAAAGTTGTCAAAACCCGACTTTTGGTGCGCTTCTCGAAAAATTATAAAAGTTATATATTCGGAACCCTCGTCTCAATACGAGTCTAGGCATATAAAATTTACCAAATTCGGACTCTATTTGCCCACTCAAATCGGTGATTTTCTACAATTTTAGGCCTAGGGCTAAAACCCACCTTTAATCTTCCATTTTCATAGAAATAATCAATGATTTCATGATAAAAGCGCGTAATTAAACCACAAAACTTACCTCCGACAATATCCCGATGTTCTCCCAGCAATTCCTGTCACTTTCTCACTCTAGAGCTCAACAATGGGGTTTCTAAGAATGAAACCCGTATGTGAAATGTTCTGGTTTTAAAATCACTGCCTGGGACTTTTGTTATATGCGTTCGCGATGTCCCTCACGCGAACGCGAGGCTCTGATCAATTCACCCATCGCGAACGCGATGCCCAGTCACGCATTCGCGAAGCACAAATTTCCAGCCGCCCGGATTATCTTCTACGCGTTCGCCTTGCCCCTCACGCGAACGCGATGCCTAACATTTCTCTCCTACGCGAACGCGTTCAACTCCACGCGAATGCGAAGCCTCCGATCCTGACCCTACGCGTTCGCGTCCAGCCCATCGCGAACGCGATGAACAACCTTGTTACCCTTCGTGGACGGGTGACCTTCATCGCGAACGCAATGAAGGAATTTCTTCTGCAGATCCAGCAGCAATTCATCTGCTGCCTTAGTCCAAAAATGGTCCGTTTGGACCCCCGAATTCATCCCGAGGCCCTTGGGACCCCAACAAAAACCACTTACATACTCCATAACATGATACAAACTTGTTCCAATCATAAAAACACAACCTCAAACACGGAAAACATCGAATCCCAGCAAATTCAAGCCTAAGTTTTCATTCAAACTTCCGAAACCGACATTCGATAAAACGCTCGGCCAAACGACCTCCGAATGACCTAAAATTTTGTAGGCACATCCAAAATCACCTAACGTAGCTAGTGTAACTGTCATAATTCCATTCCGACTCCCAGATCAAAATCTCACCTATCGATCGGATATCGCCAAAATTCAACTTAGCCAATTCAAGCCTTAAACTATACCAGACCTCCAAATTCAATTCCGATCGCTCCCCTAAGTCACAAATCACCTCCTGGGACTACCCGAATCATCAGAACCCGATTCCGAGCCCTCTAACTAAATAGTCAACTCCATGTTGACTTTCCATATTCAAGTTTCCTTCAAAAAGGCTATATGCCTTATTTTTAATCCATTTCACTCCTAACTCACCCGACAGACTCTAACACAGATATAAAAGCATGAATTATGTAATTACGACACAACGGGGTGGTAATTCCCGTGACGACAGGCCGGGTCGTCACATTCTCCCCTCTTAAGCAAACGCTCGTCCTCGAGCGGGTCAAGAAACATACCTGAAGTCTCAAATAGCTGAGAGTATCTGCTCCGCATCTCCTGCTCAACCTCCCAAGTAGCCTCCTCCACGGGCCGACCTCTCCACTGCACCTTGACTGAAGCAATCTCCTTAGACCTCAACTTTTGAACCTGACGACCCAAAATAGCAATAGGCTCCACGTCATTGGATAGATAGATCACCATCAAGCTGAATGGTACTGAAGTCTAATACATGAGACGAATCCCCGATGTACTTCCGGAGCATAGACACATGGAATACTGGATAAACGTTGGATAAGCTGGGTGGCAAGGCCAACTTATATGCCACCTCTCCAACCCTCCTGAGTATCTCAAAAGGACCAATGTACCTGGGACATAGCTTCCCCTTCTTCCCGAACCTCATGACACCATTCATGGGTGAAACCTTCAGCAATACTCTGTCACAAACCATGAAAGACAACTCTCGAACCCTACGGTCCGCATAGCTCTTCTGGCGTGACTGTGCTGTGTGAAGCGTCTCTTGAATCAACTTCACTCTATCCAATGCATCTTGAACTAACTCAGTCCCTATCAATCTATCCTCACCAGGATCAAACCATCCCACGGGAGATCTACACCGTCTACCATACATTGCCTCGTACGGGGCCATCTGAATACTCGACTGTTAACTGTTGTTGTAGGTAAACTCAGCAAGTGGAAAGAACTCATCCCACGAACCACCAAAATCGATCACACATGCTCGCAACATATCCTCCGGGATTTGAATAGTGCGCTCAGACTGCCCGTCTGTCTGGGGGTGAAATGCGGTGCTCAACTCGACCCGCATACCCATCTCTCGCTGAAATGATCTCCAAAACTAAGAGGTGAACTGAGTGCCTCTGTCAAATATAATAGACACTAGGACCCCATGCAACCTGACAATCTCCCGAATAAAGATCGTTGCCAACCGCTCCGATGAGTAAGTAGTACTAACTGGGATGAAATGTGCGGACTTAGTCAGCCGATCAACAATCACCCATACAGAATCAAACTTTCTCGTTGTCCGAGGGAGTCCAGTAACTAAATCCATGGTGATCCTCACCCATTTCCACTCAGGAATGACCATACACCGAAGAACACCGCCCGGTCTTTGATGCTCATACTTGACCTGCTGGCAATTGAAGCACTTGGCTACATGCCTAACAATATCCATCTTCATTCTCTTCCACCAGTAGTGCTGTCTCAAATCTTGGAACATGTTCACGGCACCTAGGTGAATAGAGTACCGCGAACTGTGTGCCTCCTCAAGTATCAACTCCAGCAAACCATCTACATTGGGCACGCATATATGGCCCTGCATCCTCAGAACACCATCACTGTCGATAGTCACATCCTTAGCATCATTGTGCAGCACTCTATCCTTAAGGACAAGCAAATGTCGGTCATCATACTGCCGCTCCCTGATGCGATCATATAAGGAAAATCGAAAAACAACACAACCCAACACTCGACTCGGCTCCGAAATATCCAACCTCACTAGCCGATTGGCTAGGGCCTGAACATTATAAGCAAATGGCCTCTCCCCAACTGGGTTGAAAGCTAGGCTGCCCATACTAACCGCCTTCCGACTCAAAGCATCGGCCACCACATTGGCTTTCCCCGGATGATACAAGATAGTGATGTCATAATCCTTAAGCAACTCCAACCACCTTCGATGTCTCGAATTAAGGTCTTTTTGTCTGAATAAGTGCTGAATACTGCGATGATCCGTGTACACCTCACATGAGACACCATACAGGTAATGCCTCCAAATTTTTAAAGCATGAACTATAACTGCTAACGCCAAATCATGAACAGGGTAGTTCTTCTCATGGGGCTTCAACTGACGAGAAGCATAAGCAATGACCCTACCCTCCTTGCATCAACACACAACCAATGCCAACTCCCGAGGCATCACAATACACAGTATAAGAATCTGAAGCTGACGTCAATATCAAGACCGGTGCCGTGGTCAATGCTGTCTTGAGCTTTTGAAAGCTCTCCTCACACTCCTCGGACCACACAAAAGGAGCACCCTTCTGAGTCAATCTAGTCAAGGGTGACGCAATAGAAGAGAATCCATGAACAAATCGGCGATAATACCCTGCCAATCCCAGAAAGCTACGGATCTCAGTAACTGAGGTCGGTCCGGGCCAACTCTGCACTGCCTCGACCTTCCTCGGATCTACCTGAATACCATCACGGGACACCACGTGTCCTAAGAATGCCACGGACTCAAGCCATAACTCACATTTGGAGAACTTGGCATACAACTTCTCCTCTCTCAATCTCTGCAATACAATATTCAAGTGTCGATCATGCTCCTCCTGGCTACGAGAGTAGACTAGAATGTCATCAATGAACACGATCACAAATGTATCAAGATAAGGCCTGAACATACTGTTCATCAGATGCATAAATGCTGCTGGGGCATTGGTCAGCCCAAAAGACATCACAAAGAACTCATAGTGACCATATCTGGTCCTGAATGCAGTCTTCATAATGTCGGACTCTCTAATCTTCAGCTGATGGTATCATGAACTAAGATCAATCTTCGAGAACACCCTAGCTCCCTGGAGCTGATCAAATAAATCATCAATACGAGGCAGAGGATACTTATTCTTCACTGTAACTTTGTTCAGCTACCTGTAGTCAATACACATCCTCATGGATACATCCTTCTTCTTAACAAACAGGACTGATGCACCCCACGGCGACACACTCGGACGAATGAACCCCTTATCAAGGAGTTCCTGGAGCTGCTCCTTCAATTCCTTCAGCTCAGCTGGTGCCATCCGATATGGAGGAATATAAATAGGCTGAGTGCCTGGCACCAAATCGATCCCGAAATCAATATCCCTGTCCGGCGGCATGCCCGGCAGGTCTGAGGGAAACACATCAGGAAAGTCTCGCACAATGGGAACAAAATCAATACTGGGAGTCTGGGACTCGACCTCCCGCACAAATGCTAAATAAGAGATACATCCCTTCCAAACCATTCGTTGGGCCTTGAGGAAAGATATTACACGGCTAGGTACATACTCAGTCGTGCTTCGCCACTCAATCCTCTGAATGCCCGGCATAGCCAAGGTGACTGTCTTAGCATGACAGTCCAGAATAGCATGACATGGAGATAGCCAGTACATGCCCAATATAACATCAAAATCAATCATGCTGAGAAGCAATAGGTCCACTCGGGTCTCCAGACCCCCAATAGTGACCAAACAGGACCGGTATACATGGTCCACAACAATAGTATCCCCTACCGGGGTAGATACATTCACTGGCAGCTCAAGACATCCTCGGGTCATGCCCAAATGAGGAGCAAAATATGTAGACACATAAGAATAAGTAGAACCAGGATCGAACAACACTGAGGCATCTCCGTGGCAGACTGAAATAATACATGCAATAATAGCATCGGAAGCAACGGCCTCAGATCGGCCCTGAAGAGCATATCATCTGGCCTGTCCACCTGATCGGCCTCCACCTAGAGGGCGAACCCTAGCTGACTGACCCTAATCCCTAACTGGCGGGGCGGGTGCTGAAGTAGAAGGACCAGATGACGAGGGCTGCCCCCTCTACTGATACGACCTGGAAACAAGACGGGGACACTCTCTACGGTAGTGCCCAAACTCTCCGCACTCGTAGCAACTCCCCGGTGCTGGGGCTGTGACTGATAATGACCCCTGGCACTGGAGTGGCCAGCTGATGAACTAGGCCGAGATGAACCCTGAGCAGATGGGGCCTGTGAAGAACTCTGAGCTGGCATGGCGCCGAGAGATGGCTGGCTCTGGTGCGAACCCTAATAATCCTGTCTAGAACACCATCTGCGACGATTGGAGCGACTCGACTGCGAAGATCTGAAAGAGCGACCTCGACTCTGCTGACTATGGCCTCTGCTCTGAGTGCCACTGGAACAAGCTGAACCTCGAGGCCTCTTGGCCTCCCTCTCGTCCCGCTCTCTTCGATGATCTGACTCTATGCTGCGAGCAATATCCACAGCCTCCTCAAATGTATGACTCAAAACCCTCTCTCGAGTCATCAAAATACGAATGGGATAAATGAGGTCGTCCACAAAGCGTCCAATCCTCTCTCTGTCAGAAGGAACCAACCACGCTGCATACCTAGACAACTCTGTAAACCTGATCTCATACTCTGATACTGACATATCCCCCTGACGGAGACCCTCAAACTGCCTACGCATCTCCTCCCTCTGAGATCGAGGCACCCACTTCTCCAAGAACATGGTGGAGATCTCTGGCCATGATAGTGGTGCTGCCCCTACTGGACTACGGCGCTCATAAGCCTCCCACCAAGCGAAGGCTGGCCCCTGAAACTGAAAGGTAGTGAAAGATACCCCACTGGACTCCAAGATCCCTGCCATACGAAGCATCTGACGGCACTTGTCCAGAAAACCTTGCGCGTCCTCGCCCGGAGCACCAGTGAACACTGGAGGAGATAACCTAGTAAACCTCTCGAGACGACGCTGCTCATCGTCCGTCATAGCTGGGACCCTGTCCCCCTGAACCTAATCTGCTGGCTGAACCGGAACCACAAGCTGAACTGGAGGAGCCTCTGGTGTCTGTAGGCCCTGCACTGCTGGCTCTGGAGTGCGTGATGTGGGGGTCTGATGACCACCCCCGGTACCTGATGCAGCTGCTACGGTTGTAACTGAAACCGCCTGTGCCAGGCCAGTGCAAACTGCTAGTATCTGAGCCAGGGTCTCCTGTAGACCCGGAATGACAATGGGCACAACTGGTGCCTGAACTGGGGCTGCTGGCACCTCTGCAACTTGGGGCTGTGAGTCAGCTGGTACTGCATCAGCTGCCTGTCCTCCGCCACGACCACGGCCGCGTCCACGGCCTCTAGCAGGTGGTAGTGGTGGTCGTCCTCCCCGTCCGGAAGCTCGAGTTCTCGCCATCCGCGAGAGAATAGAGTGTCAAAGTTCTGTTCAAGTTAAAAGTAATCGCACGACAAGAATTCCAAGAATTGAAACTTTCCTAAAAAGGTTTGCAGCCTCCAGAGGATAAGTACATGTGTCCCCGTACCGATCCACGAGACTCCACTAAACCGGCTCATGACTCTTGAGACCTGTTAACCTAGGCTCTGATACAAACTTGTCACGATCCAAACCCCGGTCATGATGGTGCCCAAAACCATGCTAGGCAAGCTCGGCCATACTATCCCTTAAACCAGCTAATTATTAATTCCAATTAATCAAGTTAAACTTAAACAGCAAGTGATCATATCAAAATGATAAGCGTGATAGTAAAAGCATACAAAATACGGTCCCAACCAAATCATGGTGTCACGAGACTGAGCCTCTACAGAATAAACATCCTAGTACAAACAAGTCTCTACAGATGAAAATAACAAAATGATAAAGAAGGACAAAACAGGTTCTGCGGACGCCAGCAGCTACCTCGTAGTCTCCGCAAAAGTAGACAAGGATCAGCAGCTACGACAACTCAACTGCTCTCGGGCACCTGTGGATCTGCACAGAGAGTGCAGGGGAGTGGGTGAGTATATTTCCACTCAGTGAGTAATAATAATAAGCAATAACTGAAAGTAAGAACTCATGTGCTATCACTAAACAGTTCTAAGTAAAACCCCCACAGGTAAGTCATCCCTATAGTAAGTACTCCGATCACCAGTCCACATATATCTCATCAAGGCCCCACACTAACTAAATCCTCACTCGTACCATAACGGTGTACAACCATCTCAATGTATGGAGACATATACATGTGTCTATAAGATATGAGTATCTGAATAAGTAAAATGCCGCGGCGTGCAGCCCGCTCCAATATATATATATATACTGCTGCGGCGTGCAACCCGATCCAATATTTATATACTGCTGCGGCGTGCAACCCGATCCAATATATATATACTGCTGCAGCGTGCAGCCCGATCCAATAATTATACTGCTACGACGTGCAGCCCAATCTAATATATATACTGTTGCGACATGCAGCCCGATCCAATATGTATACTGCTACGGCATGCAGCCCGATCCAATATATATACTGATGCGGCGTGCAGCCCGATCCAATATGTATACTGCTACGGCATGCAGCCCGATCCAATATATATACTGCTGCGGCGTGCAGCTCAACCTAATATTTATATATATGTATATAATACCTCCTAACGGGTCCTCGAACCTTTCCCAATTATTATAGGATTGGCCTTTCAGGCCCACTCAGCTAAATCAGGGAACTTCCACCCTAAGTAATCTATCTCTCATAGTACACATCTAGTACGGGCTCTTAATAGGCTATTCAGCTAGTTTTACGGCTGAGTGTAAGTTTCCAACACGATATAAGGGTCACCTAGCTCTACAGGTTCCCTAATACTCTACAGATCGGCACAAGGCCCAAAACATGACTACCGGCCCAATTATACAGTTAATCTCATTATCAGTCATAATACACAGTATACTATTAGCCGGGAAGGACCAAGTCCATGTCCCCAATCACAATGTCACCACGTCCGTCACAAGACACGTGTTTCATCTCAACATAGCACTGTGAAGTGCTAGTACGGGGTTTCAAACCCTCAGTACATTATTTACTATCACCACTCACCTCAAACCGGTAGAAGCCTCAGTCCGCCTTGCGCTTGCCTCGCAAATCAATCTCCTCGGATGCCAAATCTGCTCAAAATCAATGATAATACATCAATATATACCCAATTCACGCAACCCATTTGAAATAACCCAAATTGCATCAAAACCTACAAAGTTGTCAAAACCCGACTATTCGTGCGCTACTCGAAAAATTATGAAAGTTACATATTCGGAAACCTCGTCTCAATACAAGTCTAGGCATATAAAATTTACCAAATTCGGACTCTATTTGCCCACTTAAATTGGTGTTTTTCTACAATTTTAGGCCTAGGGCCAAAACCCACCTTTAATATTCCATTTTCATAGAAATAATCAATGGTTTCATGATAAAAGCGCGTAATTAAACCACAGAAGTTACCTCCGACAATATCCCGATGTTCTCCCAGCAATTCACGTCACTTTCTCACTCTAGAGCTCAACAATGGGGTTTTTAAGACTGAAACCCGTATGTGAAATGTTCTGGTTTTAAAATCACTGCCTCGGACTTTTGTTCTACGCGTTCGCGATGTCCCTCACGCGAACGCTATGCTCTGCTAAATTCACCCATCGCGAATGCGACGCCCAGTCACGCGTTCGCGAAGCACAAATTTTCATCTCCCCAGATTATCTTCTACGCGTTCGCGTCGCCCCTCACGCGAATGCGATGCCTAACATTTCTCTACTACGCGAACGCGTTCAACTCCACGCGAACGCGAAGCCTCCGATCCTAACCCTACGCGTTCGCGTCCAGCCCATCGCGAACGCGATGAACAACCTTGTTACCCTTCGCGGACGCGTGACCTTCATCGTGAACGCGATGAAGGAATTTCTTCTGTAAATCCAGCAGCAATTCAGCTGCTGTCTTAGGCAAAAAGTTGTCCGTTTGGACCCCCGAAGTCATCCCGAGGCCCCCGGGACCCCAACGAAAACCACCAACATACTCCATAGCACGATACAAACCTTTTCCAATCATAAAAATATGCCCTCAAACACGGAAAACATCGAATCCCAGCAAATTCAAGCCTAAGTATTCATTCAAACTTTCGAAACCGACATTCGATCAAAAACCCGACCAAACGACCTCCGAATGACCTGAAATTTTGCAGGCACATCCAAAATCACCTAACGGAGCTAGTACAACTGTCGGAATTCCATTCCGACTACCGGATCAAAATCTCACCTATCGATCGGATATCGCCAAAATTCAACTTTAGCCAATTCAAGCCTAAAACTACACCGGACCTCCAAATTCAATTCCGATCGCTCCCCTAAGTCACAAATCACCTCCCGGAACTACCCAAATCATCAGAACCCAATTCCGAGCCCTCTAACTAAATACTCAACTCCAAGTTGACTTTCCATATTCAAGTTTTCTTCAAAAAGACTATATGCCTCATTTTCAATCTAATTCACTCCTAACTCACCCGACAGACTCTAACACTGATATAAAAGCATTAACACATATGATTACAATATAACGGGGTGGTAATTCTCGTGACGACGGGCCGGGTCGTCACATCACAACTTTCATATCTTACAAATATTGCACCTCTTCCCTACATTTTGTTTTCCAAATCAACTTCGCACGACAAAGTCCACGCGTGTACATCGTACATGTGTCAATTGATATATAAAATATTCGAAAGATTTATTTATAAAAGATAAAGCATAATAAAAATCTTGAAATAAAGTAGTGAATCAAACAAGAAAATGAATTTATTTAAGAAATCATTTGGGTAAAGAAAGTAGCATTTTCCGATAAAACGAATCACGGGATACGTTAACGAATTAAATATAGTCTTTGTTGAAACAATATCTAATAACGATATTGAGGTAAGGTAAAAACATCAGATGAGGTAAGGAGTTTAATTAAAAAAATCAATTTAAAATAAAATATGACAGCGGTTAAGAATAATAAATTATCAAATGTGATGACCAGTTCCAAAGGGTCATGTAAGGTAAGCATGTTAAAAATTCTTTTACTTAAAAACCTTTAAGTTACTAATAACTCAATAGAATATGAGATAATGATTCAACATAGTAAATTCATCTTGAAAATCAGTTCGCCAAAATAATAATATTGGGAAAGGAACGACTTAGCAGTAAACTAATAAAAATAACTCAATCGTCAAAATCAGTCAATCCAGAAATATCAGTCCTCTGAATCTAATATGATAAATACTGAAAGCTAACACAATACAATAATGAATACAACACATATAATCCATTACAGTGGTAACTCGATCCTACCGTACAAACAGAATTCTCCCTTATTTCACCATATCATATCAAGAATAACATATAAAATTTGTTGCGGTGTGCAACTCAAACCCACTGTACAAATATAGTCGTCCCTTATTTAACCATATTAATGTCAAGAATATTATGTAAAATTTGTTGCGGCGCGTAACTCGATCTCACCGTACTAATATCAAATCATCCCTTATTTTACCATATCAGATAATCCTCTCTTATTCTACCTATTGCGGCGTGCAATCCGATCCCATGATACTTTCATTTATCCTTATCATGATCCTCTTTTATTCCACCCGTTGCGGTATGTATCTCGATCCACATGTAATTTAAATTAACAGCAACAATCCACTAATTTGTAATATCAAAGGATTTGAGCATAAGGCAAGAAAGGAACCACGTAAAATCAAGAAATGCAACAGATATTAGGAAAATAGCAGAACAAGTAAAGCACGAGAGAACTAAGGTATGCACTAGAAAAAAGAATGAAGTCGTAGAAGGAACACACATGGCTCAACTACAATGTGTACAAAAATTTCAACAATAATAAAATAAATAAGAATGCTCGACAAGGAAACAAGTTTAAACGCTTAAGAGGTAACAAGACAATAAGAAAGGGAAAAACGAAGCCTATAAGGACAAAATAACAAGTCAGTGGATAAACAAGTAGTAACGACGCCAAATGGAGCATGTAAGAGTATATTACCATTAAGGGATATAACATGTCATGACAATTCAACTAAAGGCATCGAAAGAGTCTAGATTATCTAAATCGGTCAAATACCATAAATAACTGGTGTAATCACTCATCACCTTGCGTACACGGCTTTCACATAAAATAAACAGCACAATTAACCCAATCCTAAGGGGTAGTGTCACACCCCTTTTTACAACTTCATTTAACCCCTCTTAAAATAAATAAAAAGATTTTGTGAAGCTTGAAAGGATTTTCAATTATGTAAGTGACCAATTTGTGTTCAAGAGGACTTGAGTCGCCACCTAACATTAGTTTCGGTGTGCCAGATCACCGATAAAAAAAATATGTTTTTTAAAAAATACTTTGGACTACAAAACTATGTCTACACCAGAGATTCAAGTAAGGAGGTTCATTTGACTCTGGGAGAAGGTGGTAGGGACTCTCCAAGTCCCGTAACTAGTGTGGTTGCATACTTGATCTAATCATCTTTTAAAATATTTGAATTGAGGTAATAAATACATAAATGGGAAAAATTAACACATAAGAGGCTCGAGGTCGTCCCCGCCAAAGATTACAAGTTCTACTTATGCCCTCAAATTACAGAATATTAAGGGGCATTTCCCTGAAGAAAATATATAAAAATCCTTCGGGGTATTCCCCCGATGAATTTAACTAAAGGAACGATCTCTCACCTCAAAACTAACAAAAATTCTAAAGTTTGCTTACCCAAGTGTGAGCGGTCTAATACATATTGCTAGCGATAAGCGATAAATAAAAGTAAGACAACATTTCGAATTCAAATTGTCATTTACATTTCAGCCCGAACCTTTCTATCAAATGCTAGAAGAATTTAACAATATTTACATAAAAAATTCAACTCCAACAGACTTGAAACAAAATAAGGAAGACAGTCACAAATTAGCAATTAAAGCATGAAACTCAAGGAATCATAAATCACACACATAAGAGATTAAAGAACAAAGTAAAGAGTTGACCTCAAGTGGAACCCAAACAGTGATCAAAATTGAATTGATGAAAGATCCCCTTGCAAGAAACAATATAGTTCAATCCGATAATAGCAATTCAAATTTACACCTGGATCGCATATCGCTAGTGGAACCTCTAAATCTTTAGCAGGATCTTCTGATGTTCGGGTGAGCTCATGAGCAAGGACAGCATGGAAAAAGACCTCCGCTTTTTCAGTGCTTACAAGCTTTTTGGATGGGAAACGCTTCTGTGTGGCATTATTCATCTCTTGTGTGTCCAAATAGTTCTGCACCAAGACGTTACCAGATGATTCCCCTGTGATCTCTTTTCCTTTGCGTGTAACCACTGTCTATTGATAATTCCAAGGTGCTGCGGACGGGTCTGTTATGGGTTTCTGTTGCACGCGTGCGATAACCACGGGTTCATTTAGCTGTAGTGGTTTAATCGCCTTTCAGACCACATAGGATCCTTTGGGCACATACATTGTTGTTTTCCTCTTCAGCTGAAACTTCTTTGAAGCACTTATTGTCAGGGGCCTTTCTGATTGACCTCGTGGGAGTAAAGAATTCCGTTTTTCTGAGTGATGTCCTTTCTACTTTTGTCTCGATTTTATTTTCAAACCCAGTTTTGACCACTTCATTCTTCTTCCCCATTTTCTTGTTTTGGGGCAGCATTAGGCTATTTCTCCATGTCAGCGATAACAATTATTGCTGTCAAAGCAGAATCAAACTCCTTATCCTTGCAAATCATTCTGATCATTGGCCAGTTGTTATGGGCCAACAGTGGGTTATCACATTTGGAACATCCTCATCTGCAAACACTATCCTTCCTTGGTTGATCAATTATTGCACAACTTCCTTTGAGGTCCAGCAATTATCAGTGATATTCCCCTCAACTCCCGAATGATAAGCACAGTATACTCCTCGTTGGTAAGCTATAGAATCTGGATTCTGCCTATTCTGGGGAACGGGCTGCAATAGATTCTCTTGCATGAGCTTGTGAAATAAGGTGGAATATGGTTCCCCAATTAGTGTAAAGTTCGACCTGGGTGGTTCACGAGGGCGAGTGTTATTTGGTCGGAAGTTATACTGGTATGGAGGTTGATTTCTTTGGAATGGGTGTGGGTTTATGTTGGCTGGTGGCTGTGGCCGGCCAAAAGGCTGAGCATTCATGACTGTATAGGGTGGAGGTGGAGGAGCATAGGCCACACCGTGGTGCGGATAATAATGTTGGGGGGGGGGTCTTTCTCTTTCTGAGAACACTTGCCTTGGAGCTCGGTATCTCCTATCTCCAACTGTTGCCATGATTGTTTCTTCTTTCTTTTTGCCTTTGGCCATCCCTCCGGACCCTCCTTGGATGGCTTGGGAGGTCGCTCGAATGGCCGCCTGACTCAAAATTCTTCCTGTCTTTAGACCATTCTCTACCATCTCTCCGATCTTGATCGCCTCTGTGAAAGATTTTCCCATTGCTCACATCATGTTCTGGAAATAGTCCGGTTCTTGAGCTTGGAGGAAAGTAGTGACCATTTCTATTTCGTCCATGGGGGGTTTCACCATGGATGCTTGCTCATGCCATTTGATAGCATATTCTCTGAAGCTTTCTGAGGGCTTCTTCTTCAAGTTTGATAAGGAATTCCTGTCTGGCGCGATGTCAATGTTATACTGGAACTGCTTTATAAAATCTCTGGCCAGATCATCCCAAATATGCCATCGAGATATGTTCTGATCCATGTACCATTCCGAAGCTATCCCGATCAAGCTTTCTCAAAAATATGCCATCAGCAATTCTTCCTTGCTGCCAGCACCCCGTAACTGATTGCAATATTTCTTTAGGTGAGAAATGGGGTCGCCATGCCCGTCATACTTTTCAAACTTTGGCGTTTTAAAACCTGACGGTAAATGGACATATGGCAACATGCATAAATCTGCGTAGGAAACACTCTTCTGTCCGCTTAGACCTTGCATGCTTTTTAAACTCTGTTCAAGGCTTCTCATTCTTTTTGCTATCTCATCCTGTTCGGGAGCTTTTGGAATTTTACCTAGCATGACCTCGTATCAAGGTGGCGAGGATAAACATTGGTAGCAAACTAGGTATGATCCAGCGAAAGAGGTGGCACTGGGAATGTAAAAGAAGAGAAGTCAAAGAGAGGAACATGTGTGATGGGTTGCGCTGCGATTGGAACAGGCAACCCAGTAGATGTTCTTGTAGCCGTATCTGATGTTGTCACCCGAGGATAGGAAGTGGAGGGTGATCCGGAGAGAGTTATGATGGTAGAATACCCAAACAGAGTAGGTGAGTAATTGGTGGGGGTGTGAGAAATCCCAGTTGGCCTGATGAATAGTTCGGGGAACCCAGGGATCGGACTTGGGGTCTCCTTCCCGTTATTCCAATCATCTAAAATTTCCAGCATGCGACAACGTAAAATCCTATTTTCTTTTGCAACTGCAGATTCAGTAGCCGGAATGGCTGATATGGAACTCTCTTCTAGAATGGGAACTGTTGGCAGAGGGGTTTCTGAAGACATATTAATACTTCTTTTCGACCTCGTAAAGTAAGGATGGGTACTTTCTTCTAATTCAATAACGGGCTGCTGAACTTTTCTCTTAGACCTCGTGAAATATGAATGAGAGGCCAAATTACCACAAAATCAACCACCTTTTTCTAAAACCTGGAATTTGGCAAACAAACGGTTAGTCTAAAACAACATAACAGATAAGTAATCTCACATTGGGTGTGATGTACTTATACAGTTAAACATGTTGCTACATGTATTCAGTGGGAATACGTCATTCCGGCTTATACTTTTCCTTTGCTTTCATTCCCCTCCTCTCTTTATCAACTTTCTTTTCGTTTATACTCTCTTTTTTTATTTTTTTTAGTGATGCTCGAATCTTATGTGGATTGCCTACGTATCATGTCCCCGCATGAATCTGACCGGGCGTAGTTCGGATAAGAATAGTTATTATTATAAAAACAAGTGCTAGGAATGAAATTACACTGAGACAATAATTAAAAAAAAAGAACAAACTTTGAATCACAACAAGTCATAAGAAAATTAGAACTAGACATCCTCCACAATTTTCAATCACTTGGAACATCTGCTCACTGTGGGGCTTGATTGGGTTGACCTCCTAATGTGCGATACATCCTTTCAAACTCTATTGCAAGATGACGAGCGAAAGTTGGCACGTGTTCTAGAAAACTTTCACAATCCATCCCTTGGCAATTCACATAACTTTGCGAAGTGTAAATAGCCAAATCGTGAACTTGTGCTCTGAAATCCTGGAGATTCTGGTCTTGGTTTTGTAGCCGTTATTGGTGAGTGATGGCAATGTCTCTTATATGACCTTCACGATCTAAAGCCGCTTCTAATTGAGCTCGAAGTCTAGCTTGTTCGAGCCTTGCTTGTGCTCTCTCCCTGTCGACATCTGAGTGTTGATGCTCTCTTTTCATTTTTTCCAGTTGTGTATGGAGCTGAGCTTCTGAGCATATCCAACGGTCTTTTTCCTTCTCAAATCGAGCCCTTTCTTCTTTAAATAACATTACTTGACATTCCTTACTAGATTCGACTTCTTCATTTAATTGTATGATCTTCTCGTTAGCTTTATCTAACGCCTTTTTCCGTCTTTGTTAATATGAAGTCATAATCTTGCATCTTTTCCATCATGTTGGTAATGATTTTTTGATCTTTCCAACTTCTTACCGGTGTTTCAGATGCTTTCTTCATTTGTTGGAACTGAGTATGGAGGGCTTTGTTCTATCTTCTTCTCTCCTTCCGCCTTTTACGCTTCTAATCGTTTCTCAAAATTGAGTTTCCTTATGCTCTCTTCTAAGGCGTGAATAATGGCTTTGTATCCCCTTTCTTTTTCACCCCACGCTAAGCGTTCTTGGATTTTATCATCAAAAGCTTGAACATGTGGCCTTTTTATGGGCCTATTGCGATCGGGTTCTGGCTTATCATCTACACAAGTCCTCTTGTCAAACCACCTGGCATAACTCATGTCAATTTCACCTTTAGTAGTGTCTGGATCTTGGGTATCCTCTTTTAAGTATCGATAGCTATTCCAAATTTGCTGGATTAAAGCTTCCGGAAGATTGGCTTCGGGGTACAGCTCAATCACTTGCATGCTTAAATCTTCATCTTTAGGCACCACTTGGTACCTCCCCAGCTGTCTTAATACTCTCTATGGCATGTACGGCTGGACACTTTTCAAACCAGACAACAACAAATAACCCTTTAAAGATGACATGTGTATCACCTCTTTTAGCGAGAACCATCCTAAGGTCCACTCAATCTGATTTGCGACCAAAGATCTTAGATGGGCCACCCAGGCTTCGACCCCTTTTGGAGATTCATAATCTTTTATCCTTTCTTCATAACTTTAAATGAAGTTATTCCCACTTGGACAATATCGTATGAACTTGGGATGACGTCGGAGATGCTCAATCAGCCACATTTGTAAAAAAATGTAACATCCTTCGAAGAATTTTTCCCCTGACTTACACAAAGTCAATGCCCGATAGATTTCGGAGAGAATGATTGGGGCAAGAGTGTGGTGATCTTTGGTGGTGAGGACTTGTATGATTCTCGCTATGCGAATGTCGATTGTCCGCTCCTTGTTTGAGAATGCCATAACTCCCAGAAAAGCCACGATGAAAGAGAAAGAACGGTGAATCCGCCAAGTATCTTTTTTTTGCTTATTGGTGAGGCCCTTTTCATGAATTTCGAACCCATCGGGCTTTCCAAACCCGGAGTATAGAAAGCTGAAAGAACAATATCCATTGACAATATTGTTCTTTTTGATCTGCTTACTGATATTTAAAAGATCAAAGAATCGGTGTATAGAAAGGGACCTTGGGAATATTAGATTTTGGTCTCTCAATTTCTCGTCAAAATCGGAATACCCGGCTATTTCTTCCAAGGTGGGAGTAAGCTCAAAATCAGATAAGCGAAAAACATTGTGAGCGGGATCCCAGAAAGTTACTAGTGCCGCAATCAAGTCATCACATGGTTTGACCTTCATGATATCTGTGAGAGCTCCTAGATACTTAATGACCCATTCATGTCCGTCTTTTTCCAAATCATACCACCACATCTAAAGTTGTAACAGAAACTCTTCTATATCTGTGATTAATGGAGTCTGAATGGTGCTCATTTTATATCTGGAAGTAATTAAAAAACTATTACTATATTTTTGAAAAATTGAGACATATAAAAAAATAATTACTTTTGTAAAAAAATTCAGCTTCGTCAACATGACCTCTTAATATTTTGATGAAAAGAAACTGAGTTTGCTCACAAAACAAAAAATTGAAAAATAACTAAAAGTGATTGTTCTTGCAAAAAGAGACTTCCTGTGTTCTTTTCAAAGACATTTGGCTATTTTTGACAACAAAATAACATCTCTTTAATTTGTAGCAACATTTATTTACCCTTTTTTTTAAAATATAGTTGAACCCGATATGTGTTACTGTGACGACCCAAAGGGTCATCACTTATTTTATTAATCATTTCGAGCTTCTGAAGCCTTGAAAACCTCATTCCATATTGCCTCGATTTACGTGCACAATCCGAGCATGTAGCCGGAAAGATTTTGTGATAGAAAATATGAATTCTATGAGAAATTTGGATAAAAATGATATTAATATTGATATGGTTGACTTCGGTCAACATTTTTGGTAAACGGATCCGGACCCGAGATTGGATGGTCCCGAGAGGTCCGTAGGAAAATATGGGACTTGGACATGCGTCCGGAGTCGAATTCCGAGGCCTAGAGCCCAAGTTATGAATTTTTCTATGAAATTGTTTTTGATGTAATTGTTAAAGGAAATGAATTAATTGACCTTGGTATCGGGCTCGTATTTTGGTTCCGACGCCCGGTACAAGTCTTAAATATTATATATGTGATTTCTGTAAAGTTTGGTGACATTCGGATGTCGTTTGAGATGTTTTGGACCTTGAGTTCCAAGTTTGAAAGTTTTGAAAACCAAAAGTATGAAAATCATGAATTTGAGGCTTGATTTGATGAAAACGATGTGATATTGGCGATGTGATCGCACGAACAAGTTCATAATATGTTTTTGAGGTTGAGTACATGTTTGGTTTGGAGCCCGGGGGGCTCGGGTAAAGATTTGATAGGCCGTTGGATTAAATTCTGAATTTTTGCACTGCTGGTTTTTCACCCAGCTGTTGGCTTCGCAATTTCGAAGTATTTCTCGCAATTGCGAAGGGGGCAGTACAAGGCAGGGCTCGCAAATGCGAACCCTGATCGCAAATGCGAAGCCCCTCATGACCCAGCCTTGTTCGCAAATGCGAACAATTGTTCGCAAATGCGAACATCCCCTTGTCTTGCCTATGTTCGCAAATGCGAACAATAGTTCGCAAATGCGAACAATGCCCTTTACTGCCTGTGTTCGCAAATGCGAACATTAGTTCGCAAATGCGAACACTGCCCTTTCCAGCCTGGTTCGCAAATGCGAACATATGTTCGCAAATGCGAAGCCCCCAGATTTGCCTTGGCTTCGCAAATGCGAACAAAAGTTCGCAAATGCGAACTTCCCAGCCTTAGCTTATTTTTCAAACTCCAGAAATTGGTCGGGGTTCGCAATTGCGAACCCATGTTCGCAAATGCGAACACAGAGACCTGTAAAACACGATTTTCAGTTCATTTTTTCACTTTTTACAAAACAAAAACACCCATTTGCGATTCTTCACGGATTCCTTCTTCATCAAAACAATTGTAAGTCACTTTTTACTTAATTCTTTCAATTCCTAACATGATTAAACATGTTTTTCATTAGAAATCAAAGGTTTTCATGGTAGAATTTCTTGTTTTTGTTAGAATATAGGGTTTTTCATAAATTGGGAAATTGAACCTCGAATTGAGGTCCGATTTTGAAACAAATCATATATATGAACTCGTGGGGGATGGGTAACCGGATTTTAGTCCTAACCCCGAGTTCCGACCATGTGGGCCCGGGGTTGAAATTCACTATTCCGGGCGGAATGTTGTAAAAGTTGTATTTGGTCTTAAGAATTAGTTTGTTGAGTAGTATTGATGATATTAAATCAATTGTGTATAGATACGATTGGATTGGAGCCAAATTTGAAAGAAAAAGACATTTTCACGGATTGAATTGATCATAAACATTTGAGGTAAGTGTTTGTTCTATCCTAGCTTGAGGGAATAGGATTATGTGTTATGTGTTATGTGATCGAGTGCGGTGTATGTGTTGTGGTGACGAGCATCCATACACTGGCGTCTAGTATGATCGTGAGTCGTTGAAAAATGATTATTTTGAGATATATTATAGATGAATTGTTATTGTTCTCCCTTGTCGGGACTTGTTGTGAAGATGATTATTGATTGCCCTTGTTGGGACAGTTTATGAATTACTGTTTCTTTCTTTGCCCTTAGCTGTGATTGTTATTTGGGTGAGGAAGAGTGATAATGCACGAAGGGTGATGCCGTGCCATGTTTATTTATTTATGCACGAAGGTTAATGTCGTGCCATGTTTTATTGATTATGCACGAAGGATCATGCCGTGCCCTCTGTTATTGAACCATGTACGAAGGATCATGCCGTACTATGGATGTGAGGATGAAAGTAAAAGCACGAAGGGTGATGCCGTGTACTTTATTTGCTTATTTGGTGAGGATGAGAGTAAAAGCACGAAGGGTGATGCCGTGCAAGTGCTTGCTATTCCTTGACTTGATATTACTTGTGTTTCCATTATACTTTGTTTTTCCTTGTGAATTTATTAACCGTTGTTAATTGTTGAATTCTTTGAGATATTCCTTATTGTGTTATTACCTGGTTATTTCTTGTTATTCTGTGGTATACATATATATTGAATTGCACGGGTTTATGTGGGTGTCTGGTCCTAGGCTTGTCACTACTTCGCCGGGATAGGCCAGGCACTTACCAGTACATGGGGTCGGTTGTGCTGATACTACACTTCTGTGCGTTTTTGCACAGGTCCAGGTTATGATCAGGAGCAGCAGCAGCAGTAAATCGATTGCGTGGGAGTTGATCATATTTGAGACCGAGGTAGCTTGCAGACGTCCGCAGGCCCGGCGTCTCTCTCTTTATTTATGTTACTAGTTGTAGTCTCTTTGTTCCGAGACAAACAGAATTATGTTATATTTCTTTCAAACTCTTATGTGTAGTTTTCGGTAGTAGTTCGTGAGTTGGTGACTCCACGTCTTGGGTAGAGGATTTCAGTATGATTTTCATCTTGTAATTAGTTATTTCTATTTCGATAAAGTATTCCGCATTTATTTAATTAAAATTGTGTTAAAAACGGGATAGTATGAATACAGTGGCTTGCCTAGCTACCACGAGTAGGCGCCATCACGATCCCGATGTTGGGGGAAAATCCGGGTCGTGACAAGTTGGTATCGAGCTCTAGGTTACATAGGTCTCACCACTCACGAACAAGCTTAGTAGAGTTTGAGAGGTAGGTACGGAGACGTCCGTACTTGTCCTCCAGAGTCTATTGAGTTAGGAAAGAGTCTCTCATTTGTTCTTTCTTGTCGTGCGACTTGTTCCTCAATTATTGATTGAATTTCTATTCTGTCCTTTCGCAGATGGTGAGGACACGCGCTTCTTCGTCCGCTGACCAGCAGCCCGAGCCCCAGGCAGCTCCCGTGAGGGGCAGGGGCCAAGGCCGTATCAGAGGCCGTGGTAGGGGTAGAGCTCAGCCCCAGGCAGCTACCCCAGAGGTGGCGCCTCATATTGAGATTGACGAAGAGGTTCCGGTTCCAGCAGCTCCAGTAGGCCCAGCTCGGGTCCCAGGACAGGCTTTATTTACCCCGGATCTCCGGGATGCTTTGGTCAGAATAGCGGGATTTATGGACAGCATTGCCAGAGCGGGTTTATTATCAGTTGCACCAGCCGCTTCTCAGGCTGGAGGAGGGGCCCGGACTCCTATTGCTCGTACTCCGGAGCCAGTAGCTCCTCAGCCTCAGGCACCAGTAATTCAGCCAGCTGTGGCCACTCAGTCAGGTACCACAGCTTATGCCGGCGATGGAGCGGCCATGACTTTCGATTCGTTATGGAGGCTTGATCGGTTCTCCAAGCTATTTACCGCTACATTCAGTGGAGCCGCATCAGGAGGATCCTCGGGACTTCTTATTCGGTTGCCATGAGATTCTCAAGACTATGGGGATCGTGGAGTCAAATGGAATTGACTTCGTACATTCGGACTTGCAGGATCCGCCAAGACTTGGTGGAGAGATTATTGCTTGACTCGACCAGCGGGGTCCCCAGGCTTTATCATGGGACCGGTTTGCGGAACTATTTATGGAGAAGTTTCTCCCTGCTACTCAGCGGGATGTACTTCGGAGGCGGTTTGAGCGCCTCCATCAGGGGCACTATGACGGTTACACAGTATGAGACGAGATTTGTCGATTTGGCTCGTCATGCGGTGGTGATACTTCCCACAGAGCGGGAGAGGGTCCGGAGGTTTATAGATGGGCTTAATCAGCCAATTAGACTCCGGATGGCTATGGGCGTGGGGAGTGACATATCATTTCGGGAGGCAGCAAATGCAGCACGCGAGTTGAGATGGCTCTTGCTAGGGGAGGCGGTTATTTTTCGGATAAGAGGCCTCGTCATTCGAGCGAGTTTGGTGGTTCTTCCTCCGGTGGCGAGAGAATCCTTTGATAGAGGCCGGTCCTCCAAGCCTTTTCATTCCGCCCTTCGAGCTCACGGGGTGGACCGGGTGATCGCGGTTTTCGTGGGCATTATTCGGACCGACCTCCTATTAATGCTCGGCCTCTTCGTAGTGTTCGTGGAGGCCATTCGGGGCGTCGGGGCCAGCAGCCCTATCGGTCCAAGAGTTTCTACGGTTGTGGTGACCTAGGTCATTTTATCGGGAATTGCCCTCTAGCAGCGGGCAACTCTCGACGACGAGGTCCTCGTCCTATGATTCGAGCCCCAGCCGACCCTCGGCCTGCCCAGGCCTGCCCGGCCAGCCGGAGGCGGGGGTAGAGATTATAGAGGTGGAGGTCGAGACCGTAGAGGTGGAGACCGTCCGGCGAGAGGTAGAGGTCAGCCAGTTGATGGTCGTCCTAGAGACGCAGCTCAGAGGGGAGGTGCAGGATCCCCGATTCTATGCTTTACCAGCCAGGCCAGAGGCAGAGGCATCAGATGCCGTGATTACAGGTACTATTCTTGTGTGTGGCAGAGGTGCTTCGGTATTATTTGACCCTGGATCTACATATTCCTATGTGTCTTCCTACTTCGCACCGTATTTGGCCGTGCCCAGCTATGCTCTGGATATTCCAGTTTATGTGGCTACACCGGTGGGTGACTCCATTGTAGTCGATCGGGTGCATCGTTCGTGCGTAGTTATATTTGGGGGTCTTGAGACCCGTGTTGATCTGTTGCTTTTGGATATGGTAGATTTTGATGTCATATTGGGGATGGACTGGTTGTCCCCATACCATGCTATTCTTGATTTCCATGCTAAGACGGTGACCTTAGCCTTGCCAGAATCACCCCGACTAGAGTGGAAAGGTACCTCAAGCCACTCCGTTCGCACTGTTATTTCCTATGTTAAGGCTCGACGTATGGTCGAGAAGGGGTGTCTAGCTTATTTGGCTTATGTTCGTGATTCCAGCGCAGAAGTTCCTTCCATTGAGTCGATCCCTATTGCACGGGAGTTTCCTGAGGTTTTTCCTTCAGACCTGCCGGGCATGCCACCCGACAGGGATATTGATTTCTATATTGATCTGGCACCGGGCACTCAGTCCATCTCTATCCCACCCTATCGTATGGCCCCGCCGGAGCTAAAAGAGTTGAAAGATCAGTTGCAGGACCTTCTTGAGAAAGGCTTTATCAGGCCCAGTGTTTCCCCCTGGGGAGCACCTGTATTATTTGTAAAGAAGAAAGATGGCTCGATGCGGATGTGTATTGATTACCGGTAATTAAACAAAGTGACAATAAAGAATAAGTATCCACTGCCGAGGATTGATGATTTGTTTGACCAGGCTCCAGGGAGCGAGGGTGTTTTCAAAGATAGACTTGAGGTTAGGCTACCATCGGCTGAAGATCAGGGTGGCTGACATTCCTAAGACAGCCTTTTGCACTAGATATGGGCATTATGAGTTCTTGGTCATGTCCTTCGGGTTGACCAATGCCCCAGCAGCATTCATGGAGTTGATGAATCGGGTATTCAAGCCTTACTTAGATCCGTTCGTGATAGTCTTCATAGATGACATCCTGGTGTACTCCCGCAGCCAGGAAGAGCACGGGCAGCACCTCAAAGTGGTTCTTCAGACTCTGAAAGATAACCGACTATATGCCAAATTTTCTAAATGTGAGTTCTGGCTGAGTTCGGTAGCATTTCTGGGTCACATTGTATCGGTGGAAGGTATTCGGGTAGACCCAAAGAAGATTGAGGCAGAGTCCAGAATTGGCCTCGACCAGCTTCAGTGATCGAGATCCGGAGTTTCTTGGGATTAGCGAGTTACTACCGTCGTTTTGTAGAGGGATTTTCTTCTATTGCGGCCCCGATGACCGAGGTTGACCCAGAAGGGTGTCCAGTTCCAGTGGTCAGAGGAGTGTGAGGCGAGCTTTCAGAAGCTCAAGACAGCCTTGACCACCGCACCAGTGTTGGTACTACCTACAGGTGCAGGGCCTTATACAGTTTATTGTGACGCATCTCGTACAGGGCTTGGAGCGGTATTGATGCAGGATGGTAAGGTTATCGCTTATGCTTCGAGGCAGTTAAAAATACATGAGAAGAATTATCCAGTTCATGATCTTGAGTTAGCAGTAGTGGTTCATGCCTTCAAGATCTGGAGGCATTATCTATATGGTGTGACATGTGAGGTGTACACCGATCACAAAAGCCTACAGTACTTGTTCAAGCAGAAGGAGTTGAATCTACGACAGCGGAGATGGTTAGAGTTGCTAAAAGACTATGATGTTACTATCTTATATCACCCAGGTAAGGCCAATGTGGTGGCCGATGCTTTGAGTAGAAAGTATGCCAACATGGGTAGTCTTGCATATATTCCGGTCAGTCAGAGACCATTAGCTCTAGATGTTCAGGCCTTAGCCAACCGGTTCGTGAGATTAGACATTTCTGAGCCTAGCAGGGTGTTAGCCCGCACGGTCGCTCGTTCTTCTTTATTAGAGCGTATCCGTGAGAGGCAATTTGATGATCCTCATTTGCGTGAGTTGAGAGATACAGTACAGCAGGGAGGTGCCACACAGGTAAATCTAGATGATGATGGGGTATTGAAATTGCGGGGTCGAGTTTGTGTGCCCAATGTCGAAGGGATTCGAGAGTTGATCTTAGCGGAGGCCCACAGTTCGCGGTATTCTATTCACCCAGGCGCCGCGAAGATGTACCAGGACTTACGGCAACACTATTGGTGGCGCGGAATGAAGAAAGATATCGTTGCGTATGTCGCTCGGTGTCTAAATTGTCAGCAGGTGAAATATGAGCACCAGAGACCTGGTGGTGTATTCCAGAGGATTGAAATTCCCGAGTGGAAATGGGAGCGGATCACTATGGACTTCGTCATTGGACTTCCTTTGACTCGGAGGAAATTTGATGCTATTTGGGTCATTGTTGATAGGTTGACCAAGTCGGCACACTTTATTCCAATGTCTGTCTCCTACTCGTCGGAGAGGTTAGCGGAGGTTTACATTAGGGAGATTGTTCGTCTCCATGGGGTGCCGATATCTATTTTTTCTGATCGGGGAACGCGGTTTACCTCGCGGTTCGGGAGAGCGGTCCACGAGGAGTTAGGCACCCAAGTTCGGTTGAGTACGGCATTTCATCCTCGGACGGATGGCCGGTCCGAGAGGACTATTCGGATTCTCGAGGACATGCTTCGAGCCTGTGTTATTGATTTCGGAGGCTCGTGGGACCGGTTTCTACCATTAGCAGAGTTCGCCTACAATAATAGTTACCAATCTAGCATCCGGATGGCTCCGTATGAGGCGTTGTATGGTAGGCGATGTCGATCACCGGTTGGATGGTTTGAACCGGGAGAGGCTCGGTTGTTGGGTACAGACTTAGTCCAGGAGGCCTTGGATAAGGTCAAGACTATTCAGGAGAGATTGCGTTCAGCTCAGTCCAGGCAGAAGACTTATGCGGATCGTAAAGTTCGAGATGTGGATTTCATGGTTGGTGAATGAGTATTGCTCCGAGTGTCGCCTATGAAGGGCGTGATGAGGTTCGGGAAGAAGGGCAAGCTCATCCCTAGGTATATTGGTCCATTTGAGATTCTAGACAGAGTGGGAGGGGTGGCTTACAGATTAGCTTTGCCGCCTAGCTTATCAGCCGTGCATCCGGTTTTTCACGTATCTATGCTTCGGAGATACCACGGCGATCCCACACATGTGTTAGACTTCAGTATTGTCCAATTGGACAATGATCTATCTTACGAGGAGGAGCCGGTGGCTATTCTAGACCGGCAGGTTCGACAGTTGAGGTCGAAGAGTTATCCTTCTGTGCGTGTTCAGTGGAGAGGTCAGCCTCCTAAGGCATCGACCTGGGAGTCCGAGTCTGATATGCGGAGCCGCGACCCACACTTGTTTCCTGACTCAGGTACTTCTTTCTTTTGTCCGTTCGAGGACAAACGGTTGTTTTAGAGGTGGAGATTGTGACGACCCAAAGGGTCATCACTTATTTTATTAATCATTTCAAGCTTCTGAGGCCTTGAAAACCTCATTCCATGTTGCCTCGATTTACGTGCACAATCCAAGCATGTAGCCGGAAAGATTTTGTGATAGAAAATATGAATTCTAAGAGAAATTTGGATAAAAATGATATTAATATTGATATGGTTGACTTCGGTCAACATTTTTGGTAAACGGATCCGGACCCGAGATTGGATGGTCCCGAGAGGTCCGTAGGAAAATATGGGACTTGGACATGCGTCCGGAGTCGAATTCGGAGGCCTAGAGCCCAAGTTATGAATTTTTCTATGAAATTGTTTTTGATGTAATTGTTAAAGGAAATGAATTAATTGACCTTGGTATCGAGCTCGTATTTTGGTTCCGACGCCCGGTACAAGTCTTAAATATTATATATGTGATTTCTGTAAAGTTTGGTGACATTCGGATGTCGTTTGAGATGTTTTGGACCTTGAGTTCCAAGTTTGAAAGTTTTGAAAACCAAAAGTATGAAAATCATGAACTTGAGGCTTCATTTGATGAAAACGATGTGTTTACAAGACTTAAACATTATATATGTGATTTCTGTAAAGTTTGGTGACATTCGGATGTCGTTTGAGATGTTTTGGACCTTGAGTTCCAAGTTTGAAAGTTTTGAAAACCAAAAGTATGAAAATCATGAATTTGAGGCTTGATTTGATGAAAACGATGTGATATTGGCGATGTGATCGCACGAACAAGTTCATAATGTGTTTTTGAGGTTGTGTACATGTTTGGTTTGGAGCCCGGGGGCTCGGGTAAAGATTTGATAGGCCCGTTGGATTAAATTCTGAATTTTTGCACTGCTGGTTTTTCACCCAACTGTTGGCTTCGCAATTTCGAAGTATTTCTCGCAATTGCGAAGGGGGCAGTACAAGGCAGGGCTCGCAAATGCGAACCCTGATCGCAAATGCGAAGCCCCTCATGACCCAGCCTTGTTCGCAAATGCGAACAATTGTTCGCAAATGCGAACATTTGTTCGCAAATGCGAACATCCCCTTGTCCTGCCTATGTTCGCAAATGCGAACAATAGTTCGCAAATGCGAACAATGCCCTTTAATGCCTGTGTTCGCAAATGCGAACATTAGTTCGCAAATTCGAACACTGCCCTTTCCAGCCTGGTTCGCAAATGCGAACATATGTTCGCAAATGCGAAGCCCCCAGATTTGCCTTGGCTTCGCAAATGCGAATAAAAGTTCACAAATGCGAACTTCCCAGCCTTAGCTTATTTTTCAAACTTCAGAAATTGGTCGGGGTTCGCAATTGCGAACCCATGTTCGCAAATGCGAACACAGAGACCTGTAAAACACGATTTCCATTTCATTTCTTCACTTTTTACAAAACAAAAACACCCATTTGCGATTCTTCACGGATTCCTTCTTCATCAAAACAATTGTAAATCACTTTTTACTTAATTCTTTCAATTCCTAACATCATTAAACATGTTTTTCATTAGAAATCAAAGGTTTTCATGGTAGAATTTCTTGTTTTTGTTAGAATATAGGGTTTTTCATAAATTGGGAAATTGGACCTCGAATTGAGGTCCGATTTTGAAACAAATCATATACATGAACTCGTGGGGGATGGGTAACCGGATTTTGGTCCTAACCCCGAGTTCCGACCATGTGGGCCCGGGGTTGAAATTCACTATTCCGGGCAGAATGTTGTAAAAGTTGTATTTGGTCTTAAGAATTAGTTTGTTGAGTAGTATTGATGATATTAAATCAATTGTGTATAGATACGATTGGATTGGAGCCAAATTTGAAAGAAAAAGACATTTCCACGGATTGAATTGATCATAAACATTTGAGGTAAGTGTTTGTTCTATCCTAGCTTGAGGGAATAGGATTATGCGTTATGTGTTATGTGATCGAGTGCGGTGTATGGGCTGTGGTGACGAGCATCCATACACTGGCGTCTAGTATGACCGTGAGTCGTTGAAAAATGATTATTTTGAGATATATTACAGATGAATTGTTATTGTTCTCCCTTGTCGGGACTTGTTGTGAAGATGATTATTGATTGCCCTTGTTGGGACAGTTTATGAATTACTGCTTCTTTCTTTGCCCTTAACGGTGATTGTTATTTGGGTGAGGAAGAGTGATAATGCACGAAGGGTGATGCCGTGCCATGTTTATTTATTTATGCACGAAGGTTAATGCCGTGCCATGTTTTATTGATTATGCACGAAGGATCATGTCGTGCCCTGTTATTGAACCATGTACGAAGGATCATGCCGTACTATGGATGTGAGGATGAGAGTAAAAGCACGAAGGGTGATGTCGTGTACTTTATTTGCTTATTTGGTGAGGATGAGAGTAAAAGCACGAAGGGTGATGCCGTGCAACTGCTTGCTATTCCTTGACTTGATATTACTTGTGTTTCCATTATACTTTGTTTTTCCTTGTGAATTTATTAACCTGTTGTTAATTGTTGAATTCTTTGAGATATTCCTTATTGTGTTATTACCTGGTTATTTCTTGTTATTCTGTGGTATACATATATATTGAATTGCACGGGTTTATGTGGGTGTCTGGTCCTAGGCTTGTCACTACTTCGCCGGGATAGGCCAGGCACTTACCAGCACATGGGGTCGGTTGTGCTGATACTACACTTCTGTGCGTTTTTGCACAGGTCCAGGTTACGATCAGGAGCAGCAGGAGTAAATCGATTGCGTGGGAGTTGATCACATTTGAGACCGAGGTAGCTTGCAGACGTCCGCAGGCCCGGCGTCTCTCTCTCTTTATTTATGTTACTAGCTGTAGTCTCTTTGTTCCGAGACAAACAAAATTATGTTATATTTCTTTCAAACCTTTATGTGTAGTATTCAGTAGTAGTTCGTGAGTTGGTGACTCCACGTCTTGGGTAGAGGATTTCAGTATGATTTTCATCTTATAATTAGTTATTTCTATTTCGATAAAGTATTCCGCATTTATTTAATTAAAATTGTGTTAAAAACAGGATAGTATGAATACGGTGGCTTGCCTAGCTACCACGAGTAGGCGCCATCACGATCCCGATGTTGGGGGAAAATCCGGGTCGTGACAGTTACCTACGTATCTCACATCCGGTGAGAATCAAACTAGTGTAGTTCTACTTAATAAAACAGACTATTTTGAATTTTTTAAAAATAATTCTATAAATGCAAAAATTGGCAGAGTTTTTAACATTATTTGGATATTTTTTCTTCAAAACAGGCGATTAGCTCTTTTACCCTTATATTGCTGTCTTCCTAAATTTCTTTTATAAGCCGGTCAACATGTAGATCTGAACAAATGAATGCACAAATAGCAAGTAGGATGCATCATTTTGGTCTTTGTATTTCGGGTACACCTGTCCTAGACAGACTCAACTCCGGTGTTGAGTCTCCAAAGTCAAATGCACGTGATGCGAATAAACGTTCCTACTAGGGATCTGGCGTGAGGCTCTGTATTCTAAGTTTAGAATCTTGGGTTTGTTGTTCTACACTTGGCTTACCTGAGCGGACAACTAGAGCCGAAGTGGGTGTAACGTACCGGGAGCACAAAAATCAGCCCGGCCTAGTTACTTGACCCAACCCCGTTCTGATTGGTTTGACCTGTAACAGAAAGTAGGCCACGCGCACGTGAGCACCATAAATTAAGAAGACTCAGAGGGTGATGTAAGAAAATAGTTATATACAAATTCAAACAATATTAAACCGGTAAACCGAAAGCATTTTAGCATCGAGGTTCACAAAATACAATAATATTAATAATAAATAAGCCAAATAAAATCATAAAATAAGCTCGAATTCTGTAACCCTTAACCAAAAAGTTCTGGGTCGTCCTCAGCAGAGTCGCCAGAACTGTCACACCTCCTTTTTCCGCTACCGCGAGGGCGCAGGGAGATTTTTTCAATTAAAGGACAATCAAAAATGGGATTTAATTTTTTAATTTCAGAGTCGCCACTTGGGAGATTAATGGTGTCCCAAGTCACCGGTTAAATCCCAAATCGAGGAAAAATATGACTCTGTTAACAGTCTGCGAATCAGAAATCCGAGTAAGGAAGTTTGTTAACCCGGGAGAAGGTGTTAGGCATTCCCGAGTTCCGTAGTTCTAGCATGGTCGCTTTGATCATACTTGGCTTATTAAAAATATTTAATTAGTGATTTTATAACCTATGTGTATTTATCTTTTTACCGCTTTTAATTTACTTGAATTATTCGTATTTAAAGAATTGAATTACGCGAACGTATACTCATTCTTTTTTACATGTCAAATTATGCCAGGCGAACGTGTCCACAAATAATTATCGCTTTGTTTGTTTATTAAGAAATAGTTTGGCTAAATATGCGCTAACGCATACTCCGATTTTTTTTAAACCGTAATCATGTTACGTGAATACATACCTAATTAGGATAGTATTTAAGTTGGCCCTGAAGGATTTTGTACGAAATATTATTCTTTTTTACATCTAGGTTGTGAAATTTACACGAAGGCCATATGTGATTTAATAGTGAATGGCACACCTTAAACTACTAAAATTAATTAATAGCTCGAAACCCATTTTAGTATTAAGAAGAGATTGATTAAAGTTGCGCGAACGCATACTTTGAGTCTTTTGAGAATTAAAATTGCAACTATATTACGCGAACGTATATATAATCGCAGTACTAATCTAGATCGAACCTAAAGCAAACTACGCGAGTTCATGATTCTTTCTAAATTTTGAGATTAATGTGAAAAGTTGTGGGGTACGGTACTTATTCATGGACATACCTACAAAAATTACTAATTTTAAACTTGGAATATTTGATGTATTTGCTCATTTGGTCATTATTTATATATCAATAGACGATTGCTCAAGCAGGCTATACAAAATAAAACCAACCAAATTCCTACATTACAAAAAAAAAAAAAAAACAGACAGCAGCACAAAACATCAATTAAAGAAACAAAGAAACATGATACAACAACAAACCAAATCAATTTCAACCGAAACTATATGGTAGTCTTAGTAAGGAACAAACAACAATATATTACAAAAAGAAAACAGTAGAATCAAGGTTTAAAAAAAATCAAAACATTACTAACTTGTAGGCATTCAATTTTTATACACATCGCACACAATCACTTGATTTAGGTCACACCATTTGGGTGCCATTTCTTTCATCAAATCCGCATCTTAAGAGCCACACACTAGACTTCCATTCATTTGCAAACCAGATGCAAATGTTAACAACTACAGCTATATCTAATTGTATACACTCTTTTTATTAAGGATTAAAGAACCACAAAAGGCGATTAAGCATCACAACCACGTCACGCGAACCATACCCGTAATCACAATGATAGATTCATTAAGGAATATGTCTAAAATACTTCTATCATTTTATCACTTTATCAGAAAACGAGGGTCTCTACTATCAAAGACTGAAGCAAAATGTCACCCTTAGTATTTTGGTACCAAAAGATGAATAACCACTTCAAAGTGCCAAAACAAAGGCAAACTGGAAAAACTTAGTAATGTCATTGACATGCAAGAAAACCACTTGCCAAACTAAAATGACTACATTTTGATTATGTGCAAAAATCAATTTCCATAATTCAAAACAATTCACTTATTTCCAATCCATTCAACTTATTTCCTTCATGTACCCATTTGGTATAACATAACTTATAAGACAAAAAAAAAAATTCAAACGAAAGAACAAGTAAACAAGATGGACATGAAATTAACCGAGATTAAACAAATATGGGACGACAATTCTAATAGGTAATAATATCGATGGTGTAATCAAAAGCGATTCAACAAAAATAACACACACACGGTTCATAGGAAATTCATGCCATTTTCATTCCAATAGATGATAAATATCGAGATAACAAGATAGAGAACTGCATACTGTTATACTACATCACTAGCATCAGGAATTATAAATAATTAATTGACAATGAGGATTAAAGAAAGCAGTAATTTACTCATAAAATCTTTAAGTAATTAAATACAACTCTCATACTTGTATCTCATCTCTTATGGAATCAAGGAATACCTTTTTTTATGAAATGGAACAGAGGAAGGGTCAATCGGCAGCAACTCAAACACAACAGCAGTAACAAACAGTAGTTGCGACAACAAATGAATAGCAACAATCAACAGCTAGAGAATATTTCAAACCACCAGCACAGCAATAAACCACAGTAACACCAATACGGACTAGAAACCAGTAAAATTTCAGTGTCCTATATGAAGGTTTTAGTGTGTAAGAATCTGTTATGTTTTTTAGAATGTTTTCAGCCTTCCTTTTTTACTTGTCTCTCACAATTATTCTAACTATGCCTCTATATATATATACCAAAAAACAGACCCCTTTTCCACCTTCAATGGACAAATCAATTAGTCCTTAAAATCAGCATTAGTGTAGCCTCCACTACTAATTGTCTTTTCCTTTTTAATTCCACTTAGTTATTGCTCTTATTAATTTAATCTAGTCATTGCCCCCTACCATTTAGCAGCCCCTAGACAAAACCCCTAGTGCTGTTGATTAGCAACCATCAATTATTGCTAATTCACTCCCCAAAATGACCCTGTAATTCTAATGTTACATCTTCCTAAACTTTCAATCAGTCTTAAAATTAATTAACCTTTAAAATCTATTTATTCCTAGCAACTAAACAGAATTATCTTATGATTACTGTGAGCAAGTGATTTTTGTCCTATATGAGAATTACTCCCAAAAAATTCAAAATAAAAGAAGTTTTGTGTTGTTTGCAATATTTGTGGATTTTATGTTATTTCTCTTATTGTTTGCGTTTGAGTGTACATGTTTATTTGTTTAAATAAATAAAAAATACAAAAATATGTTGCATTTGCATATAAATTCAAGTTTATAATTAAGAGTAATTAAGTTTGTTTTAAGAAATTGAAAAATCACAAAATAATATATTCTTTGCATTTTTTTTTACCATTTAATGTCCAATTGTGTAATTCTTGTTTTTAATTTTTGGTATGTTAATTAGGTGTGATAACTATTATCGAGATTCAACTAGTATTCTTTTAAAGATACTTTTTGGTTTCTATAATTTAATCTAGGATTTTTGATTTTTGAAATTAGAAAATAAAACAAGAGAGAGCAAAAAATAGCAAGGAGAAATTTGGATTGGGCTATTTTTAATTAAATCTCTAAGCCCAATCCTTAAAACCCATCCCAATTCACCCACTACCCAGCCCAGTTCCGTCCGCCCCGACCCGTTTTAGACACAACCCAAATGAACCCCCCTCTTTAATTTTTATCTTCATTTTTTATTAACCCTAAACCTAAATCACTTCACCCCTTTCATCTTCTCCAGCCGCCGACCACCCCACCTTCACCCACAGCCGTCGCCCTTCTTCCAGCCACCCACAGCCACCCAGCCGGCCAGCCCCACCCCATCTAATACCGGCCGTTTGAGAATAACAGCCAATCGTGCCTCCGAACACACAGCCGCCACCGCTAGCGACCTCACTCGTCGGAAATCTATTTTCACCGCCACAGAAGCCGTCGACCAGCCCCCTTCCTCGCTACAGCCGTCGCTGAAGAAATCAACCTCGTCGTTGAACAACAACACTGCCGCTCCCCCTCGTCTCCGCCAGAAATCGTCGGAACTCCAAAAACTCGACAGAAAATACACCCCTCACCGCTGACCCATCTCGAACACCAACTGCTCACCATCGTAGGAACAAAAAAAAAAAAAAAAATCCAGCAAGCTGCCGCCAAGCCATCATCCAGTTTCCGGTTCGAGTTTGATAAGATTTTCAGCGAGATTTTCTAGCTTAAATCTCGTTCATGGTTTTGTTCATTCCATCGATTAACATCAGAAAATGTAAACCAACTAATTTCAGGTTTATTTGAGTTATTTTCTCCTTTTACTATCCTAGTTTAATTTTATGTTTTGGTAGTTTGCAATTCTATCTTAACTTGAATATTGGATTTAATATTTCATCTATTTGCTTATGATTTCTTAGCAGTATTTGGTTGTTGTTTTTGTTGTTCTTTGTTATGATTGATTGGTCTTTTGCTTAATTTGTACTAGGATAGAAATCTGGTTGATTTGCATTTTAATACGGATTTTAGTTTGATCTATGTCAGCTTAACTCCCTAGCAGCCATATAGTTTGTTTTAATGTCATACATAAGATTTTCATGTGTGCTTGATATAGTTTCAAGTAATTTAAGTAAGGATTTTCTTGACTTTAATCTTCAAAGCTATATGATCTTGGATTGATTTGACATGCATTCTGTGAAATAAATAGCTTGCCATTGAAGAGACTGGTTGTAACTCTGAAGATTGAATTGAAGAGATTGGGGTAGGACAATAATATTCAGGTAGTTTCAGGGTTAATTTAGGAATGGAAAAGTTAGGATAAAGGGTTTAATATCTAACAAATTGATAGTGGAAGTATTAGGTTTTATTAAATTAATTAGTTAATGAGGAACAAAAGGGCACTAGGGAATAAAACAAAGAAAGGCATTCTTTAGTGGGATTTTAAAGTGGAAATAGGCAGATTTTTAGGGATTTTGGTTTAGATTTAAGCTATTTTGAAAGAAATGGGCTGTCTGTTACGTGGGTATATAAATAAGAAGAGAATAGACTGAAAAAAAGAGCATTCTGGACAGATTTGAAAAGAGAAAAAAAAAAGATAGACTTCAGACTTTAAAAAAAAACATACTAGGGATATACTGATTCACGGAAAGAAAAAAAAAGAGAGGCAAAGAAATTCATTCTGAAAAGAGATTCAAAAAATATATATAGAAATACAGGGATAGATTTAAATCGGTCTTTCGGAGTGTGGAACGGAATTTTGTCTGGTTAATATTTTGGGTTTAAGTCTGGTTTGATTCTAGTTCTGCTTTGGTTGCTATTTGGTATTGCAGGAAATTTCAACTGGTTTCTGAAATTGATGCTGGATTCAAATTGCTGATCCGTTATTGCTGCTGGTGTTACTATTGTTGTTGTTTGTTGTGTTTGGAGTTGCTACTGACCTTCTCTTTTGTTTCGTTTCTCTTGTTAAACCTCAGGAACACTTCCTTAAATTGCATACGTATAGCTTACAACCGAAGTCGAATGAAAGTGATTACCGGATCTTTGTACTTTGAATGTTGTTTGTTGTCTATCTTTCATTAAATATTAGTTATTTAAAATGTTAGTTGATATTTAGACTGTTCAAATTCATGTCATAAGTTGTTCAATTCATGGATACTGAGTTCAATGAAGGAAATTTGATTGAACAATATTTCTGCACGCCTAAACATTAGGACCTAGATAGCTTTTGATTTAAATATTCCTTTTCATTTATAATTGAAGATTCCTCTTCCACTTGTTGTTTTCTTTTTTGACTAAGTGAACATTTGAATATTTTATTTGCTTTGTAAATAATTGGAACATTTCCTATTCATGTTTCGTTGTTTTGTCAAACTTTGGTTTTTTTTGTCTAATACAGATCTGACATTAAAGAATACAAATGAATTAGTTAACTAGTTGTTTAATATAGATCTGACATTATATAGTGATGA
>JASVEL010011873.1:0-69654 GCA_032618575.1 Nicotiana noctiflora | reverse complement strand
GAAGCGAAGGGGAAGAAAATGGGCATGGTCCGCAGAAGCGGGCATTTGACCGCTTGGGCGGGACCGCAGAAGCGGACAATGGTGCGCAGAGGCGGATGTTTCCGCAGAAGCGGAAGTGTCTTCGCAGAAGCGGGTGCGCTTAAGCGGCCCTTTTGCTCGCAGAAGCGGAAATGGCCGGCCAGGCCTGGAACCGCTGAAGCGACCCTTTGGTCGCGGATACGGGCTCGTAGGAGCGGAAAATATTCTGCAGAAGCGAAAATCGCTGTAAGTAAGTGTATCAGAAGTTAGAAAAATTTCAGAACATTTCACACATTTGGGTCTCGGCTTTAGAGGCGATTTGGGCGATTTTGAAGAGAAATTCAAGGGAAATCATCGGGTAATCAACTATGGACTTAAACTATGATTAGTATTGATAATATTATGCAATTATATCATGAAAATGGAGGAATTTGGGGTAATTTATGGAGGATTTAGCCATAGGCTTGAACTTTAGAAAATCAAGGTTTTGAATGGGCAAATGGAGTCCGAATTTGGTAAAATTGATATGCTTAGACTCGTATTGAGATGAGGGTTCCGAATATGTGACTTTCGTGATTTTTCGATAAGCGTACCGAAAGTCGGGTTTTGACAACTTTGGGAATTTTGATGTAAATTGAGTTGTATTGATTCGGTGTAGTACCATTGGCCTAATTTGTTGTGTTTCTACTGTATTTGATCAGATTCTACGCGTGCGGAGCTTGATTCTCGTGGCAAGGGCATTGCGGAATAGTCGTCGCGCTGTATTGAGGTGAGTAATAGATGTGGGTGATGACCAGCGGGTTCGAAACCCCGGTATACCACTTTGTGACGCTGTATAGCGGCGAGACACGCACTCTCTTGAGAGTGCGGGGTCGATCATGAACTGGAGACTATATATTAGTCCGACCTGTTGATACTGTATTATTGGCTATTCTCGAGCCGTTGAACCCCCTTCTTGGGCGGTTGAGTATACTTGTGGGCCGTGAGCCAGTTATTGGATCCCGCGAGGATCGTTATCATTGTCTTATCATATAGACATGCTAGTTTACTACTAGTCCGCAGCTATTTCTGTTATTATGCTAATTCCAATCTCTGGAACTTGATATTACTGTTTTCCAACTGAAAAATGATAAAAAGAGTTTTCAAAAACTACTTTTGAGTCTGCGAGGCTGTATCTGCATATTAGCTGACTAGTAGTGGATCGGGCTGCACGCCGCAGCGAGATATATGTTGGATCGGACTGCACGCCGCAGGAATATCTCTATGAGATGTGCTTGGGCTGTAGGAGCCCCTCCGGAGTCTGAACCCCCACGGTGAGCACGGGTACCCAAAATTGGAGTCGGGCTACGCGCCGTAGCGGTCATATCATGCATTGCATTGCATTTAGCTACATCTGCTAGCTGTTATGCTATTTATTGGTATTTGTTGGTA
Organism: Nicotiana noctiflora; assembly: GCA_032618575.1. NCBI lineage: Eukaryota > Viridiplantae > Streptophyta > Magnoliopsida > Solanales > Solanaceae > Nicotiana > Nicotiana noctiflora. The sequence continues at coordinate 68,205 of JASVEL010011873.1, read as the reverse complement.
CAGGTACAGTGAATATTGATTCTATGACGGGGTAGCTGATTATAGTTTTACATAGTGCTTTATTGCGGATTTCTTATCTGCGTCTGTCTTACTCTTGTTTATTACCATTGAGTCCGGCGAGTACTCATTTTACTCCCCGCACCTTGTGTGCGGATCCAGAGGTACCTCTCGGCGGTGATCCAATATCTATGCGAGGCGACATCCGTGGGATATACGAGGTAGTCGCAGAGTCCGAGGACCCGATATTCCTTCCTACTCGTCTTTTGATTTTGTATTGCCTTTTCTTTCCGCACTTGGTATCTTGTAAACCTTTATACACTCATGTTCAGAGTAGAGGCTCATGACTCTTGACCCTTCGGTCTATGGGAGTTAGTATATTTTGGGACTTGGTTTCCCAGTTGTTGGTATAAGTATTACTATTGTTTCATATTTTGAAATGCTTAAATGGGTTAAAGAGAGCTTCTAGCTCCGTTGTTGATATTGATTGGTCGGGCTGGCTTAGCAATGTGTTAGGCGCCATCACGACCGGATTTGGGGTCGTGACAAGTTGGTATCAAAGCCTAGGTTTACTAGGCCTCATGAGTCTTGAGCCGGTTACTAGAGTCTTGTGGATCGGTACGGGGACGCCTGTACTTATCCTCGGGAGGCTGCAAACCTTTAGGAAAACTTCACTTTTCTTGAACTCCGTCGTGCGATCTTGTTGTTCTGAGAACTGAACTTCTATATTCTATTCTCTCGCATATGGCGAGAACGCGAACATCAGGACGAGGTGGACGACCTCCATTGCCACCTGTTTGAGGCCGTGGGCGCGTTCGTGCTAGAGTTAGAGGTAGGCCGACTGAGGCAGTGCCAGCTGACCCGCCCGTTGTACCAGTTCAGGAGCAGCCCCCAGTGGTTGATGCTCCAGCAGCCCCAGTTCAGGGCCAGACTATATCTATTGCTATTCCTGGTCTTCAGGAGACTCTTGCTCAGATATTATCGGTGTGTTCCGGTTTGGCTCGGGTAGTTTCAGCTACCGCTACTGTAGCGACATCTCAGTCAGGGGGTGGTCAGCAGACCCCTGCAGCTCGCACACCTGACCCGGTTGTTCAGGGACTTCAGACGCCAGAGGCGGTCCCCGCTCAGGTGGTTGCATCGGTTATTCCTCCAGCTGCACCAGCTCCAGCTCCAGAGCATATGGTTCAGGTTATGCCCGATGACGAGCAGCGTCGTCTTGAGAGATTTGGTAGACTTCAGCCACCCCATTTCAGTGGCGTTGAGGGCGAGGATGCCCAGGGTTTCTTGGATAAGTGTCAGAAGATGCTGCGTACGGCTGGTATTCTTGAGTCCGGCGGAGTTTCATTTACTACATTTCAGTTCACTGGTCCCGCATTTGATTGGTGGGAGGAGTTTGAGAGGCGTAGGCACGCAAGAGCAGCACCTCTCACATGGCAGCAGTTCTCTACTCTCTTTCTAGAGAAATATGTACCTCAGTCTCGTCGCGAGGAGCTACGTCGCCAGTTCGAGTGGTTGATTCAGGGCGACATGTCTGTGACCCAGTATGAGCTTAGATTCACTCGGTTGGCTAGGCATGCCACATGGATGATCCCCACTGATAGGGAGAGGATCAGGAGGTTCATTGATGGCCTCAACTACTCTATCCGTATTCTTATGACCAGCGAGCGAGTTCTGTCATCATCGTTTGAGCAGGTTGCTGATATGGCACGCTCCATTGAGGTGGATCGTCGCCGACATCTAGAGGGCAGAGCAGAGGTCGCTCATTGAGACCTTCTCATTCAGGCCGCCCAGAGCAGAGCGGAGGTTCTTATGGTCGTGGTCGACAGGGGTTTCAGCAGGGTCAGTCATCGCTTAGTGCCCTTCCAGCCCAGGGTGCAGCACCTACTTCTTCAGCCCAGGGTTCTTCTGTGGCGAGGGGTTCCCTTCAGTCCCCTTCTCCAGCACCAGGTGCATGTTATGAGTGTGGTGAGTTTGGCCACATGAGGAGACAGTGGCCTCGACTTCGTAGGGACAGGACTCAGCAGAGGGACCAGCCCTCATCTTCAGCACCATCTCAGTCTAGTAGAGGTGGAGGTCAGTCTTCTCATGGTCGCCCCACGGGCGAAGAGAGATCTGGTGGAGGCCAGGCGCGATTCTATGCACTTCATGATAGGCGTGATGCAGTTGCCTCCGATGCAGTGATTACAGGTATCATTTATGTCTGTCACAGAGATGCCTCTGTTCTATTTGATCCAGGGTCCACATATTCATACGTGTCCTCTTATTTTGCACGTCATTTGGGTGCGACTCGTGGTAGTCTTGATTTACCATTTCATGTATCCACCCCCGTGGGTGATACGATTGTTGTGGATAATGTCTATAGATCCTGTGTTATATCTATTGGGGGTCTGGAGACCCAGGCAGATTTGTTATTGTTGGGGATGGTGGACTTTGATGTTATATTGGGTATGGACTGGTTGTCTCCGTACCATGCTATATTGGATTGTCATGCTAAGACAGTTACGTTGGCCATTCCTGGTATTTCTCAGATTGAGTGGCGGGGTTCGACCGATTTCGTCCCTAGCCGTGTTATTTCGTTCCTAAAAGCTCAGAAGATGGTTGAAAAAGGGTGTTTATCGTACTTAGCTTTTGTGAGAGATGTGGGAGCTGAGTCTCCTAGCATTGATCCTGTACCTGTTGTGAGGGATTTCCCAGATGTATTCCCCTCAAACCTGCCGGGCATGCCGCCGAACAGGGATATTGATTTTGGCATTGACTTGGTGCCGGGCACTCAGCCCATATCCATTCCTCCTTATCGAATGGCACCAGCCGAGTTGAAAGAACTAAAAGAGCAGCTTCAAGAACTTCTGGATAAGGCTTTCATCCGCCCTAGTGTGTCTCCGTGGGGTGCGCCGGTATTATTTGTTAAAAAGAAATATGGTTCCATGCGAATGTGTATTGATTATAGGCAATTGAACAAAGTGACAGTGAAGAACAAGTACCCTCTACCGCGCATAGATGATTTGTTTGATCAGTTACAGGGTGCGAGGGTGTTTTCTAAGATCGATCTTCGTTCGGGCTATCACCAGCTGAAGATCAGGGACTCGGATATTATGAAGACTGCATTCAGGACCCGATATGGTCATTATGAGTTTCTTGTGATGTCTTTTGGGCTGACCAACGCCCCAGCAGCATTTATGCATCTGATGAACAGTGTGTTCAAGCCTTATTTGGATTCATTTGTGATTGTGTTCATTGATGACATTCTAGTCTACTCCCGTAGTCCGGAGGAGCATGCTCAGCATTTGAGTATTGTGTTGCAGAGATTGAGGGAGGAGAAGCTATATGCTAAATTCTCCAAGTGTGAGTTTTGGCTTGGTTCTGTGGCTTTCCTGGGGCATGTGGTGTCCAGTGATGGTATTCAGGTTGATCCGAAGAAGATAGAGGTGGTGCAGAGTTGGTCTAGACCGACCTCAACAACGGAGATTCGTAGTTTCCTTGGGATGGCAGGGTATTACCACCAGTTTGTTTAGGGAGTTTCTTCTATTGCATCACCTTTGACCAGGTTGACTTAGAAGGGTGCTCCATTTGTGTGGTCGGATGAGTGCGAGGAGAGCTTTCGGAAGCTCAAGACAGCTTTGACCACGGCTCCAGTGTTGGTACTACCAATAGCTTCGGGTTCTTACATGGTGTATTATGTTGCTTCAAGAGTTGGGGATAGGTTGTGTGTTGATGCAGGAAGGTAAGGTGATTGCTTATGCTTCTCGGCAGTTGAAGCCACATGAGAAGAACTATCCTGTTCATGACTTGGAGCTAGCCGCCATTGTTCATGCATTGAAGATTTGGAGGCACTATTTGTACGGCGTGTCTTGTGAGGTGTATACCGACCATCGTAGTCTCCGGCACTTGTTCAAACAGAAAGACCTTAATTTGAGACAGCGGAGATGGCTTGAGTTGTTGAAGGATTATGACATTACTATATTATATCATCCGGGGAAGGCCAATGTGGTGGCCGATGCTTTGAGCCGGAAGGCGGTCAGTATGGGGAGCTTGGCATATATTCCAGCTGAGGAGAGGCCATTTGCCCATGATGTTCAGGTGCTAGCCAATCGGCTAGTGAGGTTAGATATTTCGGAGCCCAGCGGGGTATTGGCTTGTGTTGTATCTCGGTCATCTCTATATGATCGTATTCGTGAGCGCCAGTATGATGATCCACATTTGGCTGTCCTGAGGGACAGAGTTCAGCATGATGATGCTAGAGATGTCACCATTGATAGTGACGGCGTATTGAGGATGCAGGGCCGGATATGCGTGCCTAATGTTGATGGCCTTCGTGAGTTGATTCTGGAAGAGGCCCATAGTTCGCGATATTCTATCCATCCAGGAGCCGCGAAGATGTATCAAGATTTGAAACAAGCACTATTGGTGGAGAAAGATGAAAATGGACATTGTCGGACATGTAGCACGGTGCCTCAACTGTCAGCAGGTTAAGTACGAGCACCAGAGGCCCGGTGGTGTATTTCGGCGCATTGTTATTCCCTGAGTGGAAATGGGAGAGGATCACTATGGACTTTGTTACTGGACTCCCTCGAACGGCGAAGAAGTTTGATTCTGTGTGGGTGATTGTGGATAGACTGACTAAGTCAGCTCACTTCATTCCAGTTAGTACTACCTACTCATCGGAGCGGTTGGCAGCGATCTTTATTCGAGAGATTGTTCGGTTGCATGGAGTTCCGGTGTCTATCATATCCGACAGGGGTACTCAGTTCACTTCTCAGTTTTGGAGAGCATTTCAGCGAGAGATGGGTACGCGGGTTGAGTTGAGTACAACATTTCACCCCCAGACAGACGGACAGTCTGAGCGCACTATTCAGATCTTGGAGGATATGTTGCGAGCTTGTGTGATTGATTTTGGTGGTTCGTGGGATGAGTTCCTACCACTTGCTGAGTTTGCCTACAACAACAGTTATCGGTCGAGTATTCAGATGGCCCCGTATGAGGCATTGTATGGCAGGCGGTGTAGATCCCCCGTGGGATGGTTTGAGCCTGGTGAGGTTAGATTGATAGGGACTGAGTTAGTCCAGGATGCTCTAGATAGAGCAAAGTTGATCCAGGAGAGGCTTCGTACAGCACAGTCTCGTCAGAAGAGTTATGCGGACCGTAGAGTTCGAGAGTTGTCTTTCATGGTTGGTGACAGAGTATTGTTGAAGATTTCACCTATGAAGGGTGTCATGAGGTTTGGGAAGAAAGGAAAGTTGAGTCCCGGGTACATTGGTCCTTTTGAGATACTTAGGAGAGTTGGAGAGGTGGCATATGAGTTGGCCTTGCCGCCCGGCTTATCCAGCGTTCATCCAGTATTCCATGTGTCTATGCTCCGGAAGTACATTGGAGATCCGTCTCATGTATTAGATTTCAGCACCATTCGGCTTGATGGTGATCTATCCTATGATGTGGAGCCTATTGCCATTTTGGGACGGCAGGTGAGAAAATTGAGGTCTAAGGAGATTGCATCAGTTAAGGTTCAGTGGAGAGGTCGACCCGTGGAGGAGGCCACTTGGGAGGTCGAGCGGGAGATGCGGAGCAGATATCCTCACTTGTTTGAGACTTCAGGTATGTTTCTTGACCCGCTCGAGGACGAGCGTTTGCTTAAGAGAGGGAGAATGTGACGACCCGGCCCGTCGTCACGGGAATTACCACCCCGTTATGTTGTAAATACATGTTTTATGATTTTATATCAGTGTTAGAGTCTATCGGGTGAGTTAGGAGTGATTGGGATTGGAAATGAGGCATATAGCCTTTGTGAAGGAAACTTGAATAAGGAAAGTCAACCCGGAGTTGACTATTTAGCTAGAGGGCTCGGAATCGGATTCTGATGGTTCGGTTAGTTCCGGGAGGTGATTTGTGACTTAGGGGAAACAATCGGAATTGAATTTGGAGGCCCGGTGTAGAAATAGGCTTGAATTGGCTAAGGTTGAATTTTGGTGAAATCCGAACGGTAGGTGAGATTTTGATCCGGGGGTCGAAATGGAATTCCGACAGTTGCAGTAGCTCCGTTAGGTGATTTTGGATGTGCCTGCAAAATTTCAGGTCATTCGGACGTCGTTTGGTCGGGTTTTTGATTGAATGTGTAATTCGGAATGTTTTAAGGAATTTAGGCTTGAATTTGATGTGAATTATGGGTTTTGGTGTTATTAGACGTGTTTTGAGGATTGGAGCAAGTTTGAATAAGGTATTAAGATGTGTTGGTGTGTTTGGATGAGGTCCCGGGGGCCTTGGGGTGTTTTCGGATGGCTAAACGAGAGAAAATGTGGAAAATTGCAGAACTGGTGCACTGCTTCTGTTGTTTTCGCTCCTACGGAAATGGGGGCGCAGGAGCGAGTCCGCAGGAGCGGACAAGAATGCGCAGAAGCGGGCTAGACCGCTGAAGCGGAGCCTGGTCCGCAGGAGCGGCTTCGCTGAAGCGAGTGGGCGATCGCAGAAGCGGTCCTGAGACGCGATAGGGAAGTCCGCAGAAGCGGGTGATTGATCGCGGAGGCGAGTCCGCTGAAGCGGACTCTTGGTCGCAGAAGCGGATCATTCCGCAGAAGCGGACTAATTTCCGCAGAAGCGGATGCGCAGGGGCGGTCCTTGGATCGCTGGTGCGGAAATGGCCAAAAAGGGTCTGGGTTCGCAGAAGCGACCAAAAGGTCGCAGAAGCGGTTCCGCAGGGGCGGAATTTTATCCGCCGAAGCGAAAATCGCTGTGAGTTAAGTGTATCAGAAGTTAGAAAAATTTCAGAACATTTCACACATTTGGTTCTCGGCTTTAGAGGCGATTTGGGCGATTTTGAAGACAAATTCAAGGGAAATCATCAGGTAATCAACTATAGACTTAAACTATGATTAGTATTGATAATATTATGCAATTATATCATGAAAATGGAGGAATTTGGGGTAATTTATGGAGGATTTAGCCCTAGGCTTGAACTTTAGAAAATCAAGGTTTTGAATGGGCAAATGGAGTCCGAATTTGGTAAAATTGATATGCTTAGACTCGTATTGAGATGAGGGTTCCGAATATGTGACTTTCGTGATTTTTCGATAAGCGTACCGAAAGTCGGGTTTTGACAACTTTGGGAATTTTGATGTAAATTGAGTTGTATTGATTGGGTGTAGTCCCATTGGCCTAATTTGTTGTGTTTCTACTGTATTTGATCAGATTCTACGCGTGCGGAGCTTGATTCTCGTGGCAAGGGCATCGCGGATTAGTCGTCGAGCCGAATTGAAGTGAGTAATGGATGTGGGTGATGACCGGCGGGTTCGAAACCCCGGTATACCACTTTGTGACGTTGTATAGCGGTGAGACCGTACTCTCCTGTGAGTGCGGGGTCGATTGTGATTTGGGGACTATGTCTTAGTCCGACCTGTTGATATTATATTGTGATATTGGCTATTTTTGAGCCGTTGAACCTCCTTCTCGGATGGTTGCGTATTATATTGTGGGCTGTGAGCCAGTTATTGGATCCCGCGAGGATCGTTATCATTGTCTTATCATATAGACATGCTAGTTTACTACTAGTCCACAACTATTTTTGTTATTATGCTAATTCCAATCTCTGGAACTTGATATTACTGTTTTCCAACTGAAAAATGATAAAAGAGTTTTCAAAAACTACTTTTGAGCCTGCGAGGCTGTATCTGTATATTAGCTGACTAGTAGTGGATCGGGCAGCACGCCGCAGCGAGATATATGTTGGATCGGACTGCACGCCGCAGGAAAATCTCTATGAGATGTGCTTGGGCTGTAGGAGCCCCTCCGGAGTCTGAACCCCCACAGTGAGCACGGGTACCCAAAAATTGGAGTCGGGCTACGCACCGTAGCGGTCATATCATGCATTGCATTGCATTTAGCTACATCTGCTAGCTGTTATGCTATTTATTGGTATTTGTTGGTACAGGTACAGTGAATATTGATTCTATGACAGGGTAGCTGATTATAGTTTTACATAATGCTTTATTGCGGATTTCTTATCTGCGCTGTCTTACCCCTGTTTATTACCACTGAGTCTGGCAGTACTCATTTTACTCCCTGCACCTTGTGTGCAGATCGAGGTACCTCTCAGCAGTGATCCAGTAGCTGTGCGAGGCGACGTTTGTGACAATATACGAGGTAGCTGCAGAGTCCGCAGGACCCGATATTCCTTCCTACTGTCTTTTGATTTTGTATTGACATTTCTTTCCGCACTTGGTATCTTGTAAACCTTTATACACTCATGTTCAGTAGAGGCTCATGACTCTTGACCCTTCGGTCTATGGGAGTTAGTATATTTTGGGACTTGGTTTCCCCGTTGTTGGTATAAGTATTACTATTGTTTCATATTTTGAAATGCTTAAATGGGTTAAAGAGAGCTTCTAGCTCCGTTGTTGATATTCATTGGTCAGGCTGGCTTAGCAATGTGCTGGGCGCCATCACGACCGGATTTGGGGTCGTGACAAGAGTATAGCATATTGGTAATTCTGAAGGTTTAATTAATTAACGAGAGTCGCCACCTAATTATTTTAGCGGTGAATTATGACACCTATTTAATAAATAACACTTCAAGTTAAGTCTTTTTTATGGTCTGCTTAATCTTAAATATTATGGGTCAGGATTCTAATTAATCTTATAGGGAAGGCTATTAAGGCACCCTATATGATCCGTTAATTACGGTTAACTGGCCAAACATAAGTTAATTAATAGCTCAAAAAGAAAGGTGTGAGAACAATATAAAAATATTTGATATGAAGTGGTCAAAACCTTTTATAGTGATTGAAAAGGGTAACATAAAAAGAAATTTCAGTGTACTAGGAAAACTTTTAAAAGAAGACAAATTTCATACAATTTAAAAATTTTGGAAGTGGCAAAATACGTTTGGATTCCAGAAAATAGGCTAAAATGTTTTCATTGTGGAATGAAAATTTAATTAAGTTATAAGTTGAGAAAGAAAAAAAAACGCCTTCATATGTACTTTAGAAAAATACTTAACTAGACTTGAGCATCTTTTGCATACTAAAGTTTAATTCAACATCCTTAGAAAAAGTTTTGATGAAAAGTTTTGAAAGCGTCATTTGAAAAAGAAATATTAGGTTCATATATCTAAATGCTACATTTTATGTGATTAAGGTAGTACCGAATCGACATTAAGAGTAAACATACTATGCTAACACAAATTTTAACATATAATTCTAGAAATTGAGATAAACGTAAATCACACAAGTAAATGTCAAATAGCATGAATGAAAGGCGCCATAGGCGTCCCCAAGTGTTTCGCTTGGTTATCTTGCGATCCGGTGCACTTGGTGATCTAATTAAGAAAGATGGAATGCAATGACTCCATGTGGTTGCAGCATTGAGTCTTTATGAGACTCCACTGTTAGAGTCTTGTCACGACCCCCAAATCCGGTCGTGATGGCGCCCAACACACTGCTAGGCCAGTCTGACCAATCAACAATAACCACGGAGCCACAAGCTCACTTTATCCAATTTAAGCACAACAGTGATAGACATATTTAAAACAGGGAACCAAGTCCCAACATGTGCCAACTCCCATAGACCGAAGGGTCAAGAGTCATGAGCCTCTACAGAGTATACAAAGTGTAAATAGTGAATATAACCGTGCACAAGTGTGGGATGATCAGAACAAAAATACAGACAAACTGGAGAATCAGGTCCTGCGAACGCTGGCAGCTACCTCGACTGTCCAAAAGCACTCCCGAGCCGCAATAGAATCAGCTCCACTGTGATGTACCTGGATCTGCACACAAGGTGCAGGGAGTCGGGTGTGAGTACTTCCAACTCAGCAGTAATAAAAGTAAATAATGCTGAAGGGAAGAAAACCACGATAGGCACTACCTCATGCTACACAATACAAGACTATCTTTTTACTCCTTTCAAGCATATGTGAGTAGATTATTTAGAAATCTTAATTTTAACTACTTTCTTTCATAATAATATACCAATACCTGGATACAATCTCAAGCAGTGCAAGTCCGCACTCAAATCAGCCCCTCGGGCTCAGGACTCCTTATCAATTTACACCAGGAGATCTGGTCAATAAGGCAACTAATGCATGTGTGCCAGTAATGTATGAGTGCTGAATGTTATGCCACGTAGTACACGTAAACCAATCTATGTATGCCATGCAATTCATATGACTGCTACGGCGTGTAGCCCGATCCAATTTGGGTACCCGTGCTCACTGTGGGGGTTCAGACTCCGGAGGGGCTCCTACAGCCCAAGCACAATATTAATATCACACCTGCTGCGGCGCGCAGCCCGATCCGTATACCACTGCGGCGTGCAGTCCGATCCATGCATGTGTATGCATATGCTCACATGAAATGTCATGCCCTAACATATGGCCCTCGGCCCAATCAGGCTAACAAATAATCAAGAAAGCCCTACGGGCAACAATATCACATTAACTCACAGCTAAAATATTATTAAGACCTTGTTCAAGTTTTTCATAACCTTATAAGAATGTTGAATAGCAAAAATACCATTTAAAACCTTAAATTTAGATAAAAACATGTACAGTGTTATCAAGACAATGATACTAATCCCTGAAGGATTCAAATAATCGGTACGAAGCCCAAACATGATAATTAGTCCAATTCATTTCAACAATTAGGTGTTATTATTTATTACGCGGGACGGACCAAGTCACGATCCCCAATGGTGCTCTACCCCACGCCCGTTATCCGGCGTGCAAGTCACCTCAACACAGAGCACTAAGATGTGCAAGTCCGGGGTTTACTAACCCTCGGGACATCATTTACAAGTATTACCCACCTCGAACCGACGAAAGCTCATGCCCGCGACGCCTTAGCTCCTCGAACCGGCATCCACGCACGTCAAAACTAGCACAAATCAGCACAAATATATCAAAATAGGCTAATGGAACATAACCCAATCGAAAGAACTCGAAAAATATCAAAAATCACGAAATTTGCAAAACCCGAGCCCCGGGCCCACATCTCGAAAAATTTCAAAACTCATATTTCCAGAATCCTCGTCTCGCCACGAGTCCATACATATAAAATTTACCAAAATCGGAGTTCGATTGTTCTTTCAAAACCCAAATTTTCGTTTTCAATATCTAGGCCACAATCCTTCACAATTTCTACCCAAATTCATGAAGATTGATGTTAATTCTACCATAAAATAATGTTTTTGAGTCAAGAAACTTACCTCCGATGAATACCCGATGATTTCCCAGCGTTTTCCCGTGATTTCTTCTCTCTAGGGCTAAAAAATGGGGGTTTATGAAATGAAACCCGTATGTGAAATGTTTCTGGTTTTAATTCACTGCCTGGGACTTTTCTTCTACGCGTTCGCGTTCATTGCCACGCGTTCGCGATGCCCGGCTCCGGATTGACCTTCGCGAACGCGACCTCCCCAACGCGTTTGTGATGCACTAGCTCCCGGCCGTCTGATTTTCCTTCTACGCGTTCGCGATAACCCTCACGCGAACGCGATGCACACCCCGACAAACCTACGCGAACGCGATCGCGAAGCTCAAGAATCCTGGCCTACGCGAACGCGATACCCTGTCTCGCGATCGCGATGCTTGACTCGCCTGGCCTTTGCGAACGCGGCCCATGCCACGCGAACGCGAAGGCTTGGATTTTTGCCCAGTGATCTGCAATTTTTCTGCAGATTTTTAAGTTCCAAAAATGCCGGATGATGGTCCGGATTCACCCCGAGGCCCCCGGGACCCCAACGAAAAGCACCAACATACTCCAAAACACGATACGAACTTGTTCCAATCATAAAAACACCATCCTAAACATCAAAATCACCAATTACACACGGATTCAAGCCTAAGTTTCTTCAAAACTTTCAAAACTAACATTCAATCCAAAACCCGATCAAACGACGTCCGAACGACCTGAAATTTTGCAGGCACATCCTAAATCACCTAACGGAGCTACTGCAACTGTCAGAATTCCATTCCGACTCCCGGATCAAAATCTCACCTACCGTTCGGATTTCGCCAAAATTCAACCTTAGCCAATTCAAGCCTATTTCTACATCGGGTCTCCAATTTCAATTCCGATTGCTCTCCTAAGTCATAAATGATCCCCCGAAACTAGTCGAATCATCGGAATCTGATTCCGAGCACTCTAACTCGATAGTCAACTCTAGGTTGACTTTCCATATTCAAACTTCCTTCAAACATGCTATTTGCTTCATTTTCAATTCAATTCACTCCTAACTCACCCGATAGGCTCTAACACTGATATAAAAGCATAAAACATGTAATTACAACATGACGGGGTGGTAAATTCCCGTAACGATAGGCCGGATCATTACATTCTCCCCAACTTAAACAAACGCTGGTCCTCGAGCGGACTCAGAGTTTTACTAGAAGCAACCCAATAGCTGAATGACCTTACCAAGCATATACTCGGACGATCGTACGTCACCCTATCTCACATAAGTCCGAAAACACCATATAGTCAAAATTTCACAGACCATCTGAACCATAAATCACATTGCACTTTCCGAAATCATATGCCAAATGCTAATCCCATGCCTATACTCGGGATACACTCGAATCCACTGCAATAACCCATATTCACTACTCCGAGTGAGATCATATGATGTATCAAACAACCCAATCACTCGAGACAATAGTCTCTAATCACACAATTTCCCATGATAACCAAATACCAACTGAAAAACCCTCTTCATTAGATATAGTCTTGTTCCAACACCTTCATATCATGCCCACGGCAACCGAACACGCGATATATCGAACCCATCTCTCAGGGTCAACCATTCATGAATCCATTTCACTTTTAACTGATACCACAACAGATTTCGGACCCAAATCTTGGTATTACCTTTCTAACCAGCTGAAATCACATATACTCACACTCAATATTGGCTCAAACGCTCATTTCGATCATAAGACACCGCACTGGTGATTTGACACCTCAACACCGACCTAAGCCACGACGAGCACAACATAGGCTCCAATAGAAACATCTGAACACACTCGAATCATGACAGCTCAAATCATGACAACTGTCTCCAGCAAAAGAGCTGCAATTCAATTCCTCTGTGCCATCATAACATAGAACTGAGATCGCGTCTCGCATTATAGAAATAGAGTACCCGAATCCTCCTCGAGAGGTCATAACATCACGTGGCCTTGCCACGATTCGTGATTCTATCCAAACACTATTACTCATGAAGCACCTCAAGCTACCAAGCTCAAAACGGTTAGCCACGCACAGATCTAGGTCTTGAACCCAAGCAATCAACCTCACCCACGGTGAAACAATTAACGTATGCTATTAAATCCCGAAAGGACACAACCGATGTGCCACTCGCCAAGCGATACTCAAAACGGTCTTTTCCTCAGAAGCGAGGAAGTATTGTATACCAGGTAATATATAACTAACTCTATTTTCACATTACACTGTTGTGGTGTGTAACCCGCTCCAATGACATACCCGTGGCGGCGTGCCACCCGATCCAGATACCATACCTGTGGCGGCGTGCCACCTGATCCAAATAACCCGTGGCGGCGTGCCACCCGATCCACGCATAAATCTCGCAAAAAGGAAATGCATAACGAGTCGAATTTTCTCATTACGACAAACATATATATATATATATATAGCCTCATGCTCGGCCACATGAAACGCATCTGACAACGTTTCTCAATACTGGAACTGAATCAATGGTAGATACCTCCTCCCTGACATCCGCCACTAAGGTCCAACTGACAAAGCAATGCCTACCAGCCGTCCGCTGGTCCTGTGTACAACTACTCTGTTGGAGCATACTCTGATGCTCTTTGCTACGCAATTTGTGCCATTTTCCGACATAGTCCATATCACATTAGTCTAGACGACCTGACTTATGTCAACCAGTCTGAAATAAGGTATCATAACCCAAATTCATCATATCAAGCTAAGAGAGAGCCACTAGGGCTTCCGATTTCCAATAACCGCTAAACGGTGCCGGTACACACGACATACCACCGCTGTGTAGGCGGGTTACAAGAACTTCTAGTCTCCAACACACATATAACACATGAATCACCATGCTTCATTCTGTACTTCACCATACAAATACATAACGCACATCAAGCGTCCATTCATACCACGAAAGCCATTCGGAAATTTCACTATGCCATCAACGACTCAATTATTATAGTCGATCCAACAAGAGAATACCACCATACCACTGGATATTATCAGTTTACATTACCTTGTCCTTTTGGACCATATACCCTGCCAAATTACTAGAATAGCAGTACCATTTTCCTTAATCACCAGAAAGATCGATTCTTAAATCACCTGCAGCTGCCCGCGCTGCTCAATAATCTTAATGACTTCCCATATATTATGAATTGATCTCAAAACCTTGAATATACCCTTATCAACTTTCCATAACACATCGTGTATACCATATCACACTAAGACAACATGGAAATTCATATCCCTTTCCTCCGCCTCAACATCGGTGCACTCCACTAGTCAAGGACTTTCGTGATCCCATATAGAAGAAAAACTCATTACACATTCCACGCTTCGCATACCGACAGGAATATACTCATCTTCAAACCGTGATAAAACACATCACAAACTATTTCTTCCCATTTGTTGCATAAGTTTAACTGCCAGGACTGAGTCCTTATACCCATATTATAACCATATCGGGGTACACGACTGCCAGCACTCAAAAGCTTTATTGCACAATATCTGCAAGACTCATTACTTCAACCACATACTAGGAATTAGTCGTATTCTTTATCATACCGCTTCGGTTTATTAACAAGTTGTTCCATTTACCCAGGTTTCCTTTCTGATTCATCTCTAATTTCATATTAGCCATTATCGTAGCACCATAACACATCAACTCATTCCACACGAGACTCGTACATAAGACCACACGGTCTAAGACATATAGGCCACTGAATACTCTCTCAATATTTCCCAGAAGGATCACATCCTACCACACTTTATTTTGATGAACTTCTCGCGATTTTTAAATTGTTATCATTACTTTCCAATACGGATACATAGAATCCCATCATTCAGATAACATAGAACAAGTCTTGATCCCTTCTAACGAAAACACCATCTTTAGCCACATACATAATCTTAAGGTATCCGTTACAAGCAAAATCTGGAACACCACAGGACTATTCTCGGGCGTCATTTACCCTTATTCAGTTGTAATTCAACTGTCTTATTGAACATAACCACTCGTTCCGTGCTAGAACTTTGACACCGCAAAACATGATTACATACAGATACAATTAGCTATCTTTCTTTTCTATACACCGAACATTCTTTACCAACATAAGTTCAAAACATCCTAGTATTTCTTCACCTCTACGAAGCACCATAACCTTTTTCAAAATTTCCCCAACATACCTAGAGATAGAGCCAACACAGCACACGACAGTGCAATCTATTAATCAATAATAACCTCCCCAACTTAGCTCGGAGTCATACATCAAAGCACTTTCAACCATTCATATCATTATTACTCAAGTGATGCCAAAATGTTAATATGAGATTAAACTCAAGTCATTTACAAGCCTTGACAGAGACTCGAATCATCAGAGACCTTAGCTCTTCTGCAATTCTTGCAGATATACATGCACCACCAATAAGCCCACTCTCTTTAGGTGACAGAAATCTTTCTAAGTCCCAAATTTTCCAAATATTTCGGCAGAGTTTCCTTTGTCAATTGGCCTATCCACCTGCCAGAGAATCACCAAACCATTCTAACAATACATCTACAACCAGAGAATCACCAAACCATTCTAACAATACATCCACAACTCAACAAGATATCACAATGTATTTCAACAACATTAAGTCTCAATACTATACGAATCATATTATCATAGTTTATACTTGAACCTGCGCTGTACCTGCTCGAATCATAACACATATCAAAATCACTTTAGTCTTCCTGAGTTTAAACTCGTTCCACTACACATAAGGCACTTTACCTTCCAATTACGATATATGATAATTATTTCTCATGCCCATAGCTAGGGCTACATATAAAATCACAATAAGAACTGAATACCTTACAGCTCTCCCATTATCATACTGCCATTTGCACAATAAGGATCAGTACCGATCGTATGAACTTCATAATACCGATTCGCAAAATTAATACCTTGGTGTTCAAGCCATAGACAAGGATCCGGCCTCAAGTCCTCCCGACTGGCCCAACATGAACTCATGGAGATTGTATCTCGCCCCTCGATCGGGGAATTGCAAGCCATAAGTCAATTATATTACTGAGCGCTAGATGCGTACACAGACGTGCGGAAGGAATTTCAAAATTTATATCTCAAGCTGAATCAAGTGCGCATGATAAGAATTCCAAGAAATGTGAAGTGTTTTCTAAAGGTTCGCAGCCTCCCGAGGATAAGTACAGGCGTCCCCGTACCGATCTACAAGACTCTACTAACCGGCTCAAGACTCTCGAGGCCTAGTAAACCTAGGCTCTGATACCAACTTGTCACGACCCCAAATCCGGTCGTGATGGCGCCCAACACACTGCTAGGCCAGCCCGACCAATCAACAATAACCACGGAGCCACAAGCTCACTTTATCCAATTTAAGCACAATAGTGATAGATATATTTAAAACAGGGAACCAAGTCCCAACATGTGCCAACTCCCATAGACCGAAGGGTCAAGAGTCATGAGCCTCTACAGAGTATACAAAGTGTAAATAGTGAATATAACTGTGCACAAGTGTGGGATGATCAGAACAAAAATACAGACAAACTGGAGAATCAGGTCCTGCGAACGCTGGCAGCTACCTCGACTGTCCAAAAGCACTCCCGAGCCGCAATAGAATCAGCTCCACTGTGATGTACATGGATCTGCACACAAGGTGCAGGGAGTCGGGTGTGAGTACTTCCAACTCAGCAGTAATAAATGTAAATAATGCTGAAGGGAAGAAAACCACGATAGGCACTACCTCATGCTACACAATACAAGACTATCTTTTTATTCCTTTCAAGCATATGTGAGTAGATTATTTAGAAATCTTAATTTTAACTACTTTCTTTCATAATAATATACCAATACCTGGATACAATCTCAAGCGATGCAAGTCCGCACTCAAATCAGCCCTTCGGGCTCAGCACTCCTGATCAATTTACACCAGGAGATCTGGTCAATAAGGCAACTAATGCATGTGTGCCAGTAATGTATGAGTGCTAAATGTTATGCCACGTAGTACACGCAAACCAATGTATGTATGCCATACAATGCATATGACCGCTACGGCGCGTAGCCCGATCCAATTTGGGTACCCGTGCTCACTGTGGGGGTTCAGACTCCGGAGGGGCTCCTACAGCCCAAGCACAATATTAATATCACACCTGCTGCGGCGCGCAGCCCGATCCGTATACCACTGCGGCGTGCGGTCCGATCCATGCATGTGTATGCATATGCTCACATGAAATGTCATGCCCTAACATATGGCCCTCGGCCCAATCAGTCTAACAAATAATCAAGAAATCCCTACGGGCAACAATATCACATTAACTCACAGCTAAAATATTATTAAGACCTTGTTCAAGTTTTTCATAACCTTATAAGAATGCTGAATAGCAAAAATATCATTTAAAACCTTAAATTTAGATAAAAATATGTACAGTGTTATCAAGACAATGATACTAATCCCTAAAGGATTCAAATAATCGGTACGAAGCCCAAACATGATAATTAGTCCAATTCATTTCAACAATTAGGTGTTATTATTTATTACACGGGACGGACCAAGTCACGATCCCCAATGGTGCTCTACCCCACGCCTGTTATCCGGCGTGCAAGTCACCTCAACACAGCACTAAGATGTGCAAGTCCGGGGTTTACTAACCCTCAGGACATCATTTACAAGTATTACCCACCTCGAATCGATGAAAGCTCATGCCTGCGATGCCTTAGCTCCTCGAACCGGCATCCACGCACGTCAAAACTAGCACAAATCAGCACAAATATATCACAATAGGCTAATGGAACATAACCCAATTGAAAGAACTCGAAAAATATCAAAAATCACGAAATTTGCAAAACCCGAGCCCCGGGCCCATATCTCGAAAAATTTCGAAACTCATATTTCCAGAATCCTCGTCTCGCCACGAGTCCATACACATAAAATTTACTAAAATCGGAGTTCGATTGGCCTTTCAAAACCCAAATTTTCGTTTTCAATATCTAGGCCACAATCCTTCACAATTTCTACCCAAATTCATGATGATTGATGTTAATTCTACCATAAAATGATGTTTTTGAGTCAAGAAACTTACCTCCGATGAATACCCGATGATTTCCCAACGTTTTCCCGTGATTTCTTCTCTCTAGGGCTCAAAAATGGGGGTTTATGAAATGAAACCCGTATGTGAAATGTTTTTGGTTTTAATTCACTGCATGGGACTTTTCTTCTACGCGTTCGCGTTTATTGCCACGCGTTCGCGATGCCCAGCTCCGGATTGACCTTCGCGAACGCGACCTCCCCAACGCGTTCGCGATGCACTAGCTCCTAGCCGTCTGATTTTCCTTCTATGCGTTCGCGATAACCCTAACGCGAACGCGATGCACACCCTGACAAACCTACGCGAACGCGACATCCTGAACGCGATCGCGAAGCTCAAGAATCCTGGCCTACGCGAACGCGATACCTTGTCTCGCGATCGCGATGCTTGACTCGCCTGGCCTTTGCGAACGCGGCCCATGTCACGCGAACGCGAAGGCTTGGATTTTTGCCCAGTGATCTGCAATTTTTCTGCAGATTTTTAAGTTCCAAAAATGCCGGATGATGGTCCGGATTCACCCCGAGGCCCCGGGACCCCAACGAAAACCACCAACATACTCCAAAACACGATACGAACTTGTTTCAATCATAAAAACACCATCCTAAACATCAAAATCACCAATTACACACGGATTCAAGCCTAAGTTTCTTCAAAACTTTCAAAACAAACATTCAATCCAAAACCCAACCAAACGACGTCCGAATGACCTGAAATTTTGCAGGCACATCCAAAATCACCTAACGGAGCTACTGCAACTATCGGAATTCCATTCCGACACCCGGATCAAAATCTCACCTACCGTTCGGATTTCGCCAAAATTCAACCTTAGCCAATTCAAGCCTAAAACTACACCGGACCTCCAAATTCAATTCGATTGCTCTCCTAAGTCATAAATGATCTCCCGAAACTAGTCGAATCATCAGAATCTTATTCCGAGCACTCTAACTCGATAGTTAACTCTAGGTTGACGTTCCATATTCAAACTTCCTTCAAACATGCTATTTGCTTCATTTTCAATTCAATTCACTCCTAACTCACCCGATAGGCTCTAACACTTATGAAAGCATAAAACATGTAATTGCAACATGACGGGGTGGCAAATTCCCGTAACGACGAGCCGGGTTGTTACAAGTCTCGAATTAGGACTCCATTTGCTCCAAAGTGTACATGTGTCACGAACATAGTTCACCAATCGTGAACCTGTCATGACGGCACCCAGTCTTCGCGACTAGGTAAGCTTAACACGATGCGGAATGTACAATTTCATGAAACAAACGATAAAATAACAGTGGAATGATATAAAAGAATTGTAATAAGTGCTTCTTGGAACATACACTTCGCCAAAACACATTAAGTAGCATACTACCAAGACCCAAAATCCCACAGGCAACACAGACTAAAAGAAGAGTACAGCTGTGGCTCTATAAATCAAGAATGTCTAAACAACGAGAATAAGGGAAAGTAACTGCTATCACTAATGAGAATAAAAGGAGACCCTCCGGATCCGCGGACGTGGCAGATCATACCTCAAGTCTCCTGAAGTGCTGCTAAATCACTTGAGATGAGCTTGACATGATGTACCTGGATCAACACAACAAAAGTGTGCAGAAGAGTAGCATGAGTACACCACGGCGGTACTCAATAAGTGCCAAGCCTAACCTCGATGGAGTAGTCACGAGGAAGGTCAGGGCCCTACCGAGAGATAATAACATAATCAGCCGTTTAAATAAGAATGAGTCTGAAATAACAACAATAAAGTAATTACTGCAACCGTCTACAATTAAGGTAACAACAAGTAACCAACACAACATAAAGTCGAATCAACAAGTCCAGGACCTATGGGAATTGAACCCACAGTCCCTCTCTATATTTCAACAACCCAAGATCTCTAGGAATTTAACCCGCAATCCCTACAGCAGTACCTCTGGGTCTCCGGGAATCGAACCCGCAACCCTAGGAACTCCGGGAATTGAACCCGCAGTCCGTACCTCAATATCTCAGGTCCTCCAGGAATCGAACTAGAAGTCCGTATCTCAATATATATCAATAAACTCCAGGTCTCCGGGAATCAAACCCGCAGCCCTTGGATCTCCGGGAATCGAATCCGTAGTCCTCAAACACTACAACTCCGTGTCTTCGGGAATCGAACCCGCAGCCCTTGGATCTCCGGGAATTGAACCCACAGTCTACCAACACAAACGATAAAAAGGAAAGCACAGAGAAATATGATATACAAAACTATAATTCACCAAAGCCAGAATCAACAAATATCAAGAAGTTCAAGTAAGGAAAATTAGGCACTTAGACATATAAATCCTATCTAACCATGCTTTTCTAACGAATATCGGTAAATATCACGATTTAATCAGCTAAGAACATAAATATCACGAATTGAACAATTCAAGTAAGGTGGGTTCCAACAATCTGCGCATGTACACGCCCGTCACCTCGCGTACAAGGCATTTAAATTAACACATAATATCCTATGGTAGAAGGTTCCCCCATACGAGGTTAGACAAGCCACCTATCTCGACTCTGGTACGAAACCGCTAAGAGACAACTCTCTTTCCACGAGTATCGGCCTCCACATGTGTAGTATCTCCGATGAATACCCGATGAATCTCCAACAATTTCTCATGAGTTTCTCTCTCTAAGACTCAAAAATGGCATTTTTGTGTATAAACCCGCGACTGAACTGCTTCTGAAATTTAATTCACCGCCGGACGAATTTACTCTACGCGTTCGCATTACTGTTCACGCGTTCGCAATAAATATCTCAACCTCCCTCTACGCGAACGCGACGCCTCCCACGCGTTCGCGATGCACAACTCTTCAGCCATCCAGACTTTCTTCTACGCGAACGCGTGACACGGGACACGAACGTGATGCTTCGCTTCTTCTACGTGAACGCGTAGGCTGGGACGCGAACGCGATGCTCCCCTTCCTTACTATACGCGAACGCGTAGCCAGGGACGCAAACGCATTGACCAATATCGCCTTGCCTACGTGAACACGGCCCTTGTCTCGCGAACGCGAAGTACAAATTTCTGCACAAATTCTACAATTTTTCTGCAGATTTCTAAGTTCCACAATGCCCGGATGATGGTCTGAATTCACCCCGAGGCCCCCGGGACCCCAACGAAAACCACCAACATACTCCAAAACACGATACGAATTTGTTCCAATCATAAAAACACGTCCTTAAACACATAAATCACCAAATCAAAAAGAATTCAAGCCTAAGTTTTATCCAAAACTTCCGAAACCTACATGCTATCAAAAACCCGACCAAACGATGTGCGAATAACCTAAGAATTTGCAGACATATCCAAAATCTCCTAACGAAGCTACTGCAACTGCCGGAATTCCATTCCGACGCCTGGATCAAAATCTCACCTATCGATCGGATTTCCAAAAAATTCAAACTTCGGCATTTCAAGCCTAATTGAGCTACAGATCTCCAAAATACGTCCCGAACGCGCTCCCATCCCCGAAATCACCTAACGGAGCTAATGGAACCATCACATTTCTGTTCCGAGGTCGTCTTAACATTGTTCCGAATATGGGAATTTTTTCAACTATAAAGCTCTCATTTAGGGACTAAGTGTCCCAAAACGCTTCAAATTCTATAACAGAACCTCCCGGTAAACTACAATAGCAGAAATGAACTTAGGGGAACAGTTAAATTGGGGATCGGGGCATAAATTTCAAAAACGATCGGCCGGGTCATTACATCTTCCCACACTGAAAGATTCGTTCGTCCTCGAACGAGCATAGAAAACATACCTGGAGTGGCGAAGAGATGAGGGTACTGGTTGCGCATATCCTGCTCGGTCTCCCAAGTTGCCTCCTCGGCCAGCTGACCCCGCCACTGGACCTTTACTGAAGCAATGTTCTTTGACCTTAGCTTCATATTTTGCATGTCCAGAATGGCCACTGGTTCCTCAACATAAGACAAATCCTCGTGTAGCTAAATAGAAGTGAAATACAACACGTGCGACGGGTCACCATGGTATCTCCGGAGCAGAGAGACATGAAATACGGGATGGACTCCGGCTAGGCTGGGAGGTAAGGCCAACTCATAAGCAACCTCCCCAACACTCCTCAAAATATCAAAAGGACCAATGAATTTAGGACTCAACTTCCCCTTCTTCCTAAATTTTATAACACCCTTCATGGGCGAGACACGAAGCAGAACCCGCTCGCCAATCATAAAAGCCACATCGCGGACCTTCTTGTCTGTATAACTCTTCTATCTAGACTGGGTTGCACGAAGTCTGTCCTGAATCACCTTGACCTTGTCCATTGCATTCCATCTTAGTACCTTGCAGTTTGGCCTCGCCTGGCTCAAACCAACCCACGGGAGACCTGCAACTCCTATCATATAGAGCCTCATACGGTGCCATCTGAATACTAGACGGGTAGCTGTTGTTATAAGAAAACTCCGCCAGTGGCAAGAAATGATCCCATGAACCTCCAAACTCAATCACGCACGCACAGAGCATATCATCCAAAATCTGAATAGTGCGCTCAGACTGGCCATCAGTCTGGGGGTGAAACGTTGTGCTCAACTCCACCCGAGTGCCTAACTCCTACTACACGGCTCTCCAGAACCGTGAAGTGAACTGAGTGCCTTTATCTGAAATGATAGAAATTGGGATACCATGCAGCCGAACTATCTCCCTGATGTGGATCTCCGCCAGTCTCTCTGATAATAAGTAGTGCTCACCAGTATGAAATGGGCGGATTTGGTCAGCCGATCCACAATGACCCAAATGGAAGCAAACTTCCTTGCAGTCCGTGGAAGCCCAGATACAAAGTCCATGGTGATGTGCTCCCATTTCCACTCTGGAATCTCAATCTGTTACATTAATCCACCCGGACGCTGATGCTCAAACTTCACCTACTGGCAGTTAAGGCACCTAGAAACATAATCAACTGTGTCCCTCTTCATCCGCCTCCACCAGTAATGCTGTCTCAAGTCATGATACATCTTCGCGACACCCGGATGGATGGAATACCGTGAGCTATGGGCCTCTGCTAGAATCAGCTCTCAAAGATCATCTAGGTTTGGCACACAAATACGCCCCTGCATCCTCATTACTCCATCATCCCCAATGGTAACATCTCGAGCATCACCACGCCGAACTCTATCCTGAAGGACAAGCAAATGAGGGTCATCGAACTGACGCTCCCTGATGCGGTCAAATAGAGAAGACCGAGAAACCACACAAGCCAGAACCCGGCTGGGCTCCGAAAGATCCAGTCTAACAAACTGCCTGGCTAAAGCCTGAACATCCATCGCCATAGGCCTCTCCGAAGCTGGTAGATATGCCAAACTCCCCAAACTCTCTGCCCGACGACTCAAGGCATCGGCAACCACATTAGCCTTGCCCGGATGATAGAGAATAGTAATATCATAGTCCTTCAGCAGCTCCAACCATCTCCTCTGACGCATGTTCAGGTCCTTCTGCTTAAGCAAGTGCTGCAAGCTCCGGTGATCAGTGTAGATCTCACAAGGAACCCCATACAAGTAATGACGCCAAATCTTCAAGGCGTGAATACTGCACCGAGTCCAACTCGTGAGGCATCATAATATACTATATAGGACCCCGAACCTGAGGGCAACATCAAGATAGGGGCCGAAGTCAAAGCTGTCTTGAGCTTCTGAAAGCTCGCCTCACACTCGTCTATCCACTGAAAAAGGGCACCCTTTTGGGTCAATCTGGTCATAAGTGCTGCAATTGAAGAGAACCTCTCTACGAAACGACGGTAATAGCCCGCCAAATCAAGGAAACTGTGAATCTCGGTAGCGGAGGAGGGTCTGGGCCAACTTTGCACGGCCTCCACCTTCCTCGGATCTACTCTAATACCATCACTCGACACCACGTGCCCTAGAAATGCCACTGAACTCAGCCAGAATTCATATTTGGAGAACTTGGCATATAACTGCTTCTCTCTCAGAGTCTAAAGCACTATCCTTAGATGTTGCTCGTGCTTTTCCCGACTCCGGGAATAAACTAGAATATTATCAATAAAAACAATCATGAACCAGTCCGGATATGGCCTGAACACACTGTACATCAAATGCATAAAAGTTTCCGGGGCATTAGTCAGCCCGAAAGACATCACAAGGAACTCGTACTGACTATACCGAGTCCTAAAGGCAGTCTTTGGGATATCTGACTCCCGATCTTCAGCTGATGATAACCAGAGCGGAAAGCAATCTTGGAGAACACTTGTGCGCCCTGTAGCTAGTCAAATAAATCATCAATACATGGCAAAGGATACCGGTTCTTCACTGTAACTTTGTTCAACTGACAATAGTCAATACACATACGCATAGAACCGTCCCTTTTCTTCACAAACAGCACAGGAGCACTCCAAAGCAAAACACTGGGTCGAATTAAACCCTTACCTAATAACTCCTGTAACTGATCCTACAACTCCTTCAACTCAGGAGGAGCCATACGGTACAGAGGAATAGAAATGGGCTGAGTGCCGGCAATAAATCAATACCAAAATCAATATCTCTATCGGGCGGCATGCCCGGGAAATTAGCTGGGAATACATCAGAGAAATCACGTACCACTGGAACGGAATCAATAGAAGGAGTGTCAATACTGACATCCCGCACATAAGCTAGATAAGCAGCACACCACTTCTCAACCATACGCTGATCTTTGAGAAAGGAAATAACACGACTCGGGGTGTGATCTAGAGTACCACTCCACTCAATACGTGGAATGACCTGGCATAGCCAGCGTCACGGTCTTGGCGTGACAATCAAGAATAGCATAATGGGGCAACAACCAGTCCATGCCTAGAATAATATCAAAATCGACCATCCCGAGCAACAATAGATCCACTCTAGTCTCAAAATCACAAATAGTAACCAAACAAGACCGATACACACGGTCCACAGCGAAAGACTCTCCCACCGGAGTGGAAACATAAATGGGGGCACTCAAAGAATCCCGAGGCACACCCAGGTGTGAAGCAAAATAAGAGGACACATACGAAAAAGTTGAACCAGGATCGAATAGAACCGATGCCTCTCTATGACTAACCAAAATAATACATGTGATAACAGAATCAGATGCAACAGCTACAGCGTGATCAGAATAGCATAAAATCTGGCCTGACCCCTCTCTCGAGGGTGGCCTCTGGCACCTGATCCCTGCCCCTGGCTGGCTGGGCAGGTGGAGTGGTAGCTGGGGCTGGAATGATGGCCTGCTGGCCCTGTGAGCCACGCTGAGGCTGCAAAGTCTATGGAGGTGCTCCTCTCATACGCCTGGGGCACTCCCTAACTAGATAGCGAGTATCCCCGAACTCAAAACAAGCTCTGGGAGGACGCGGTGGTTGTGACTGACCGGCCTCGCCCCCACTAGTCCGACCCCTGGAGGTACCCCGCGAAGGAGGTGCACTAGAAACTTGGGGAGCATAATAAGGCTCCTAAGGTGCTAGAAGAGCTGGAGTACTACCGGCTGCTGGCAATGCTGAATGAACTGGATGACCGGAATAACCCCTGCCAAAACGACCGGCTGCTGAAATGCGGGCACCAGAGAAATGGCCCGACTCACGAGACCTCTTGGCCTCCTTCTCTCCCCGCTCTCTAGGGAGCATACTCTCGATCCTCCTGGCAATGCTCACCACCTGCTAATAAGGTATATCCGTCTCCAACTCTCTCGCCATGCTGGACCGGATCGGCGGAATAAGACCCTCGATAAATCTCCGCACTCTCTCCCGGACCGTGGCTACCAAAGCCGGCGCATGCCTGGCTAGACGGGTGAAACAAATAGCATACTCTGATACTATCATGGAGCCCTGTCGCAACCGCTCAAACTCCGATGCCAAGAATCCCTAAGGCTCTGGGGAACAAACTCCCTCAAAAATAGGTCGGAAAACTGCATCCAGGTCAATGAAATAGACTCATCTGGGCTATCCAACTCAAACATGCGCCACCAATCATAGGCGGCTCCCAAAAGTTGAAAGGCAGTGAAAGAAACCCCACTAAAATCCACTTTGCTCATAGTATGAAGAATACGATGACATTCATCCAAGAATCCCAAGGCATCATCTGAAGCTAGGCCACTGAACACTGGGGGATCATATATCTTGAACCTCTCTAGCCTACGCTGCTCGTCCTCTAAGACAGCTGACTAATCCCCATGCTACACAGGTGCTATAAGCGGCATAGAAATAACCTCTGGAAACTGCTCTATCGGCACTCCCTACTCATGAGTTCGGGTTGCAGGAGTTTGGGCCCCTCCCCGGCATGCGATATGGCTGCAGCGAAGGGAAGCAACCCCGCTTGAGCCAAAGTAGTGTACATGCTCATGAACTGAGTCAGGGTCTCCAGGAGTGCTGGAGTAGTAGCAGCTTTAGTCAGTGTACCAGGTGCATGCGCTCCAACCTGATCCACCGATGGTACCTCAGCGGCAGCGCGCTCGGGTGTTGTGGTTGCACCTCGAGCGCGTCCTTGTCCTCTACCATGGCCCCAGCCTCTGGCGGTGGCAGCAGGGGGCACATGTGCCTGATCCTCGCGGGTAGCACGTGTCCTCACCATCTGTGAGAGAATAGAAAGCAGAAGTTTAGATTTGGTGCCAAAAATGTCGTACGACAAGGAAATCCAAAAGAAACGAAGAGTTTCCTAAACATTTACATAGCCTCTCGTAGATAAATGCAGACATCTCCGTATCGATCAGCGAGACTCTAAGTAACCGGTCTGTGTCCCGTGACTCCTATGAACCTAGAGCTCTGATACCAACTTGTCACGACGTTAGTTCACCAATCGTGAACCTGTCATAACGGCACCCAGTCCTCGCGACTAGGTTAGCCTAACACGATGCAGAATGTACAATTTCATGAAACAAACGATAAAATAACAACAGAATGATATAAAAGAATTGTAATAAGTGTCACTTGGCACATACACTTCGCCAAAACACACTAAGTAGCACACTACCAATAACCGGAATCCCACGGGCAATACAGACTAAAAGAAGAGTACAACTGTGGCTCTATACATCAAGAATCTCTAAACAACGAGAATAAGGGAAAGTAACTGCTATCACTAATGACAATAGAAGGAGAACTTCCAGATCCGCGGATGTAGCAGATCATACCTCAAGTCTCCTGAAGTGCTGCTAAATCACCTAAGATGAGCCTGACCTGATGTACCTGGATCTGCACAACAAAAGTGTGCAAAAACGTAGCATGAGTACACCATGGTGGTACTCAGTAAGTGACAAGCCTAACCTTGATGCAGTAGTGACGAGGAAGGTCAGGGCCCTACCGAGAGATAATAACATAATAAGCAATTTAAATAAGAATGAGTCTGAAATAACAACAATAAAGTAATTACTCCAACCGTCTACAATTAAGCTAACAACAAGTAACCAACACAACATAAAGTCGAATCAACAAGTCCAAGACCTATGGGAATTGAACCCACAGTCCCTCTCTATATTCCAACAACCCAGGATCTTCGGGAATTTAACATGCAATCCCTACAATAGTACCTCTGGGTCTCCGGGACTCGAACCCGTAGCCCTAGGAACTACGGGAATTTAACCCGCAGTCCGTACCTCAATATCTCAGGTCCTCTGGGTATCAAACCCGCAATCCGTATCTCAATATATATAAATAAACTCCAGGTCTCCGGGAATCGAACCCGCAGCCCTTGGATCTCCGGGAATCGAACCCGAAGTCCATAACACTACAACTCCGGGTCTCCTAGAATTGAACCCGCAGCTCTTGGATCTCCGAGAATTGAACCCGCAGTCCACCAACACAAACGATAAAAAGGAAAGCAGAGAGAAATATGATATACAAAACTATAATTCACCAAAGCAGTGTCAACAAATATCAAAAAGTTCAAGTAAGGCAAATTAGGCACTTAGACAGATAAATCCTATCTAAACATGCTTTTCTAACGAATATCGGTAAATATCACGATGTAATTAGCTAAGAACAGAAATATCACGAATTGAACAATTCAAGTAAGGCGGGTTCCAACAATATGCGCATGTACACGCCGGTCACCTCGCGTACAAGGCATTTAAATTAACACATAATATCCTAGGGGAGAAGGTTCCCCCACACGAGGTTAGAAAAGCCACCTACCTCGACTCCGGTATGAAACTGCTAAGAGACAACTCTCTTGCCACGAATATCGGCCTCCACAGGTGTCGTATCTCCGATGAATACCCGATGAATCTCCAACAATTTCCTGTGAGTTTCTCTCTCTATGACTCAAAAATGGCGTTTCTGTGTATAAACCCGCGACTGAACTGCTTCTGGAATTATTCACTGCCGGACGGATTTACTCTATGCATTCGCATTACTATTCACGCGTTCGCGATGAACAGCTCAACTTCCCTCAACGTGAACGCGACGCCTCCCACGCATTCGCGATGCGCAACTCTTCAACGATCCGGACTTTCTTCTACGCGAACGCATGACACGGGACGCGAACGCGATGCTTCGCTTCTTTCTTATACGCGAATGCGTAGGTCGGGACGCGAACGCGATGACCAATCTGGCCTTGCCTATGCGAACGCAGCCCTTGCCTTGCGAACGCTAAGGCCAAATTTCTGCACAGATTCTGCAATTTGTCTGCAGATTTCAAAGTTCCAAAATGCCCGGATGATGGTCCGAATTCACCCCGAGGCCCCCGGGACCCCAACAAAAACCACCAACATACTCCAAAACACGATACGAACTTGTTCCAATCATAAAAACACGTTCCTAAACACAGAAATCACCAAATCAATGCGAATTCAAGCCTAAATTTCATCCAAAACTTCTGAAACCTACATGTTATCAAAAACCCGACAAGACGATGTCCGAATAACCTGAAAATTTGCACACGTATCCAAAATCACCTAACGAAGCTACTGCATTTGTCGGAATTTCATTCCGACGCCCAGATCAAAATCTCACCTATCGATTGGATTTCCAAAAATTTCAAACTTCGGTATTTCAAGCCTAATTGAGCTACAGACCTCCAAAATACATTCCGAACGCGCTCCCAACCCCGAAATTACCTAACGAAGCTAATGGAAATATCAAATTTCCGTTCCGATGTCATCTTAACACTGTTCCGAATACAGGCTATTTTTCAACTATAAAGCTCTCATTTAAGGACTAAGTGTCCCAAAATGCTTCAAATTCTATAACCGAACCTCCCGGCAAACTACAATAGCAGAAATGAACTTAGGGGAACAGTTAAATTGGGGATCAGGGTGTAAATTTCAAAAATAACCGGCCGGGTCGTTACAAGATGCAAAGAAAGGGAAAAATAAAGAATGAGCAATATAATCTTAATGCCACAAATTATATACGCAACCAGTTGAAGATAAAAACCGTGAGACATCACAATTCCTACTATGATGCTAAAATACCTTATCAGTATAGAGTTTGTTCTGCATAGAGAAATTGAAGTCAACAAGATAACTACGGAAATGAACTAAAAGATGATACAACATATGATCTGTTCTTTCGGATATACTTATAGGTAGGATTTTCAGTAAGTTAACACTTTAATAATGCATTACTAATGTGACATATTAATAAGTTAACACTTTAATAAGTTAACACATTAATAATGTATTACTAATGTGACATATTAATACAGGAAATATTTGTTTAAACTAAAAAATTATTCATAGCCATGTTGCATGAATACATACACAAAGCCCTATATCAATATTTCCGGATACCAGTCTAAAACCAGCTAATTAAATTACAACATGCTAAGTCTCTTAAATCCAAATAAAATAGCATCCAGTCTTAGAGAGAGCATTTAACACATTAGTTTAACTAGCCATTACATTTGCTAACTACGTTATATGCAGAAACAGGTGTCGGTGTCTTCCAATTTCTTCGAGATCTAAGCATGTCATAAGAAACTTGTGTAAGATAGATTTTAGACCACCTATAAAAAATAAATTTCTTATCGACATAGTTTCTACTAGGCTGCAAAACTTATGAATATCAATTAAAAAACCAGATGTAGTACGGGGTGGTTTCCAACATGCGCAAAGTAAAACAAGTTGTGGCAATGTTTCTAGACTACATGAACAGCCTTTTAATCAAAACCCTCAATATAGACGTCAAATTAATCTCACAAACTTGTAGTCATTAGTTTTTAGTTTGTCTATGGACATGTTATTTTAACATATGGAGGCATTGGTCAAATACCAATATTTTAACACATAAAAGGGGCGAGACAAAATTATAGGAGCATTCAGTAAACCAATTAACATACACATAAGACAAGTGATATTCTCTTAATAGCATGGTTTCTTCAAACATGAATTTTAGCTAATGGCTTTAAACCATACACAATAACGGATGGTTCATTCATAGAAAAGGGACATTAGAATAGTTGGAGTTTGAGACTCGCTGTCTTTTCCACAAAACCGACAACTAAAGATATATACTTAAACAGAAACTAAATCATGTGTATATGGATATACATTCAGATTCAAGATAGTTTCCGACACATATCACTATTAAAAAGACAACCACAAAGAGAACAACTTACGTGCAAATATATTCATATGTCCATTGACATTTTTTATTTTACTTAATTAAGAGATAGTTTAAACTCATAATATCTCGTAATATCATCCATGAGCAAATACAGAATCATGCCTTTTACATGTAAAGAAAACCGGAGATATGATTTTTTAAAACTAGCAAACAAACATTTCAGAACTTCGATTATAGGAAAAAATGAGAAGAAAGATTTCGAAGTTACTGACCTTTTTGTGGGCAGCAAACTGAGGCGGGGTTCTTAGATGCACTATTGAACTCAAACTCCAAACTCCCTAACTTAAGCGGTCGTTAGTCGCCGTACTAAACAAATAAATCATTATAGTGGCTGAAAATACAAAGAGAACTAGAGAACCCTGTTTTTAATTAGAGAAATGCATTAATAGAGGTGGCTAAAAAAACTCTCGACTTTGGGGTGAAAGTGGGCAGCTAAACCCTCTTCCCCTCCAAGCTAACCAAAATGCGGTATATATAAGCTAAACCATGGGTTTCTCTGGCGGGATTGGGAGGTGAAACTGTCGAAATAGCCGTTTGAAATTGAAATCAAATCTTCAATTTGTACTGAAAATCAAATATTTTAAAGAGGGGATTGGCTCTTTTGTCACGGGTTTCATTTGACCAATATTGGCATTTGAAATGGTGAAAGAGATAGCACAATAGTTTCATAAAAATGGTGCAACAATCTCTGCCTTAGACATGAAATATGGTTGGATTTCAGTCCAAAGGGGAAAGGTACAGGGCGCCGCTTCCGCTAAAGAAATGAGGAGGGGAATCGTTCTATAGTTGATTGTGTAAAAATAACTTAAGGCCGTTGGATAAAATTAAAGGGCTGAGATTAGAAATCTAGAGGGTTCTTACTTAGTTGGGCTTAGGATGTTGATTTGGGTTTAAACCAATAAGATGGTCATTTTTATTTTGAATAGGGGAAAACAGTAAGCTTTTTGGTTTATCTTTTGATTTTAAATCCTTTCTTCTTCTAATTGTACGTGACTAGTTCTTTTGGCCACATTATAAGATGCTATGTAATATTAGCATATTAATATTAAACCAATTAAAATGACTTAACAAGATTATTGTTGCTAGTATTTAAAATGTATAAAATAAATATTTATAAAGTGTAAGCTTACAAAAATATTATTATTTGATTAACTAAAGAGAAGCAACGCACTTTTTGCAAAAACAATAAAGATTATAATACTAATAATAATAATAATAATAATAATAATAATAATAATAATAATAATAATAATAATAATAATAATAATAATAATAATAATAATAATAATTTCTCAAAATAATAATAATTATAACGTTACAACAATAGTAAATGATATAAAAATAGTAGTTTCAATAAATAGTATATTAGCTTAAATAAACGAACACCTATTTAAGGAATTAAGGTATTAGAAGCTTAAAAAAATATTTCGGAAGAAGAAGGGACAAAATTGGATGTCAAAACTCACGCCCTCGCGGGTAGCGAAAAAAGGAGGTGTGACAGCTCTGGCGACTCTGCTGGGGACAAATAACCCAGATCCACGAGTTCAGGGTTAGAAATTCGAGCTTATGATAAATTCTTGTATTTTGGTTTTATTATCACATATTTTTATATGATATATGCTCAATGTGCAAAATGATGATTTTTACTGCTTTGATATTATTTGAACTGTATATATAAACTGTGCCGAAGCACTTCTCTTCTTACCTCCGGGGATGTGCTTACTGGTTAAGACTCCCCTTTCTGTTAAATGTAACACCAAAATAAGAAATAGAGGCCGGAAAAGTTACAAAGCCGGACGATCCCGCGGGTCCCCGGTACGTAGCCCCCTCCTCGATCCGAGTTGTCCGCTCGGGTACACAGTCTAGTACCACTGAAAATCAGGATATTGAGCCTAAATTAGGACGATTATTTGCATTGTGAGCACGTGATTTTTGCCCTAAGCAATACAATTCCAAAATTAAATTTTTGTGTGCAATTACATGTTTGTTTGAAATAAGATGCATTTGTGTGAGTGAACAATTAAATATGAAAAATTAGAAAATATTAAAAAAAATAGGTTGAGTATAATTGCTACAAATAAAAGAATTTTAAAAGAAAATTAACAAATACATGTATACCGGAAAATAAGGAAAAATAGCAAAAAATGGCAAAAAATATCAAATCAATCGGAACAAATAGGAAATTAAATGAATTTGAGTAATTGGAAAAGTATATAAAAATAGAAGATAAAATAAAACAAGAAAATACATCAAAATAATAGAAATACATGAAAAATACAAAAAATAGACATCTGGGCCATTTGAACAGGACCAGATGCAATTGGCCCAATTGAATAAGAAGTCCGGTCCAGTTATTAAGTGACAAACGATCTCAGCCGTCCATTTATCTAATCCAACGGCTAAGAATTAATTCGGAAATCTAATTAATTCAATAAGGTTTTGATGATCAAATCTGAGCCGTCCATCCATTCGATCCAACGGAAGAGATTAAAGAACCTACTTAAACCAAGCGACGTTGTTTTGAATATTAGATCCTGGCCGTTGATCATCAACGATCCAATGGCCAGGAATTGATCAATGGTTACGCATATAAAAAGCCCGTTCTCTCAAGAGACCGGCCATTTCCTCTTCTGTCTAACCATAGCCGCCTTCAGTCTTCTCCTTCCTCTCTTCTTAACCTCGCCGGCCATGGAGACTGGCCACCTTTCACGGCCGTCTCCGGCCACTCTCAAGCCCAAAACCACTTTTCTCCTATTCTTCTACCTCAAACCACCATAGACAACCCAGAAAATCCCAAAACCCCCAAATCTTGAAAACCCAGTCACCGGATTTCTTCTTCGGTGACCACAAATCTTTGACATCGGCCTCCATATTAACACCCTAAACCCACGTCTCTTGATACAACACCATGTAAACCACCACCCTCAAATCTTTCTCTAACTGCTCGAATATCCAAAAAAGAGTCGCTAGAACCCTAACTCCGGCCGACTCAAATCAAACCCCAAATCAAAAACCTTCTCTTTAACACCTCTGAACCCACCTCTGTTGATAAAAACAATAAAAGACTTCAAGTTTAAAGTCTGAAAAGAAACTGAAAAAAGAAAAATAAAAAGAAACAAAAGGGAAGCTCAGGAGACAAATCCTGCAAGCTAAGTTCCCAAC
Organism: Nicotiana noctiflora; assembly: GCA_032618575.1. Classification (NCBI taxonomy): domain Eukaryota; kingdom Viridiplantae; phylum Streptophyta; class Magnoliopsida; order Solanales; family Solanaceae; genus Nicotiana; species Nicotiana noctiflora. The sequence goes on along the minus strand of JASVEL010011873.1, from coordinate 34,173 downwards.
ACTCTGTTTTTCTATTTTTATTTGATAAACATGTTTCGTGTTCATTTCTGTTTGCATGTTAGATTTTATTCGACTTCTTTTCATCTTTATCTTCTATGATTTTGTTTCTATTAGCTTTACTAAAGTTCTTTGTTAAATAAACATGATTCACTAGTCTTTGTTAATCCTGGTTATTATACTTGACTATGTTTGTTCGAACACTTTAGGGTTTTCTGTTAGTCTTTAACATGAAGAATATTCTGATTATGCTTCTTGTGTCAAATCTGATATGCTGTGCTTGAAATCTGAATTATGAAGTTATTTGATTGAAATTCAACAATATTCAAATTTCCCCTCCGAGTTTTGGTTAAATGGCAAATGATTCTGATTTTGTGGCTATGTGTGAAATTTGATATGAAAAGGTTATATCTGTAATAGTTTCATGTTATTAGACTGCAATTAAGCCTAATATGCTTTAGGATGATAGTTATAGTTGTTAGATAGTGAGTTGATTAGTTTTGAAACATGAAAAGTAGTTTAATTAGATTTAAAATGAAAACAACATAAAAAGTGGCTAAAATTGAAATAACAATAGAGTGGTCAGTGTTAAAACATGATAACTCTGTAAAACTCTAAGTCTGAATCCAAGCGGTTAATTCTGAAATAAGCTTAACTTTTAGTAATAGACAATAAAAGCCTAAATGGCTAGATTTGTAAGTCTTAAACTAGCCTTAAAAGGGATATTAAATAACATTGCTTAAACTTGTAAAAAGCAAGTCCAAATACTGGATTGGTAAAAATTTAAAAGCTTATTCCTTAATCAATAAACAGGCTAGTCCTGTAAACTAACTCTAACACAGAAAATGAAAAGAAAACCTCTTAAAATCGGTTAAAATTGAAATGAAATTGGGGATCTAATCTGGCTAAGTCTTAAAGACTAATATAACAAGTGGCCAAAAATTAAATAAAAGTTAAAACAGAACACCCAGACCTGGATAAGGTCAGGTAAATAACAGTTGAAAATAAGGGCATATAGGAATTGAAAATAGTGTAATTGTGGATTTAATAGAGCCTATAAGGACATTTAAGACATTTAGGCCTAGTATTTCTGTAATATTGCACAAAACATAGGGTTTAATATACCCAAATAAAAGGAAAATCAGTTAATAACCATAGCAAGTGAGGGTATACTAGTAATACACCTCCAATAGAATCAAATAGAACCTTCCAGCACATGCTGGAAGGCAAATTTGAATCTGAAATGAGTATTAAAGTGTAACAATTGAAAGATTAAGGGGAGGGAATTAGAAATAACTTTTTCAAATTCCTCCCCCCCTACCCCAAATTTTCACGAATTTTACCTATAAATAGACCTTGATAGAGCCCGATTAAGGGCTGGATTTTTGAACAAATTCAAAGATACACTAAAATATAGATACATAAAGTAATATTTCTGGGTTAGTCGAAATTAGATTCTGAAGCTCTGTAGAAATCTCTTCGCTGTTTGCTGATTTTCTATTGGTCTTTTGCGGGATATTATTTTGCTGGTTCTGAAATTCATATTCAACTACTGCATTTGATTGTGTTGTTGTGATTCATTCACCTCCATTGCTGTTGCATTACTTGCTGTGATGTACCTGCTTATTTCCTGCCTTCATCTCCCTTAGACTCATCTATTTTATTGCTAAATCAGGTACACAGCTTGAATCTCATGTAATTGCAGTTGCAACTGAAGTTGAAGAAATAAACAATTTGAATTCTCTTCAGTTTTCTGTTAATGTTTTTCTGAATCTATCTTTTTGTAATTAGATTAATGATTAGCTGAAATTGTAATTTGGTGGGGAGTATTGTATAATTGACTCATATGAGTCACGGACAAAGCTGTAACAATGTAGTAGTGTAGTAAGTAGACTAGTATAGTAGTAATGATCGTAATCGCCTAGTTAATTAGGATAGGTTAATAATTAATCTGATATAAAAGTAAAACCTACATACAAGTAGATAATTAACGACATTAACATGAAGTAGTTAGTTTAATTCGGTAATAATTAATTTAATCTGAATAGTGTTAGTAATAAATGAAATACTGCGATTAAATGATATTCGAATATGAAGTCACATGTCACTTAGTTAATTAGATAATACAAATAATATAGTTTAAATGTCTAATACATTCAGTTAGTTCTCTAAAGGCTGCAAGTAATTGAGCTTAGCATGTTATCAAATAATAATACTGCTAGCTTTAGATATTAAGTAATTAGATTCAGTAGTTTAAAATAGCTGTTAAACATAAGAACAAAAACAACTTGTTAATTAGATTTCATTCACATTGGACATTTAAAGTTTGAAATTATTATTGTACTTCTGTATTTCATTTCTTTTCGTTGAATAATAGTTTAAGTTCTATTATCTTCTAAATATTGATCCTCTGTGTAAACAATGAGTTCTGATTTCTATTATTCTTGTCTAATTATGTCTGTGTCATGACCCTAGTTCACCAATCGTGAACTTGTCATGACGGCACCCAGTCCCCGCGACTAGGTAAGCCTAACACATTGCGGAATATACAAGTTTGTGAACATTAAACAAGAAATAGCGGAAAAACGATATAAATAGGAATGTAATTTGTGCCGTTTGGCACATACACTCGTCAAACACACTGTATAAAAATACCACCAAGACCGGTAATCCCACAGGTAACACAGACTAAAAGGGGAATACAACTGTGGCTCTATATGTCAAGAGTATCTAAAACAATGAAATGTGAAAAAAACATATACTAATACTATCCGAATAGAATGAGGGCCTCCATATCCGCGGATGTAGCAGATCATACCTCGAGGTCTCCAATGTGTTGTTGAATCACCTAGTATGAGCCTGTCCTGATGTACCTGGATCTGCACAACAAAGGTGTGCAGAAGAGTAGCATGAGTACACCACGGTGGTACTCAGTAAGTGTCAAGCCTAACCTCGATGGAGTAGTGACGAGGAAGGTCAAGGCCCTACTGAGAGAACAATAACATAATGATAATAACAATAATAAGCAGTTTAAATAATAATGAATCTGAAATAACAACAATAAAGTGATTGCTGCAACCGTCTACAATTAAGCTAACAACAAGTAACTAACTCAACAAAACTCAATCAACAAGTCCAGGACCTGTGGGAATTGAACCCACAGTCATACTCTATAATCAACAATCTAGGAGCTATGGTAATTTAACCCGCAGTCCCAATAACAGTATCTCTGGGTCTCCGGGAATCGAACCCATAGCCCATGTCTCAATACCTCAGGATGTGTCTCAATGATCTCAGGATCTCCGGGAATCGAACCCGCAGTCCATACCTCAATAATATATCAATAAACTCCGGGTCTCCGGGAATCGAACCCACAGCCCTTGGATCTTCGGGAATCGAACCCGCAGTCCACAAACAATACCACTCCGGGTATATGGGAATCGAACCCACAGCCCTGGGATCTCCGGGAATCGAACCCACAGTCCACAAACACAACAAATAAAGAAACGCACAAAGAAAAGATAATATGCTTAACTACAACTTCACCGAAACTAGTACCAACAATTTTCAAGAAGTTCACATAAGACAATTAGGCAATTACACAGATAAATCCTATCTAGTCATGTTTTCTAGCGAATACCAAGTAAATGTAACTATTTAATCAACTAAGAACAGGAATATCACAAATCGGACAATTCAAGTACAGTGAGTTACAACAACCGGCGCATGTACATGCCCGTCACCTCACGTACAAGGCTTTTCAACTATCACATAATATCCTAGGGGTGAAGGTTCCCCCATACGAGGTTAGACAAGCCACTTACCTCAACTCCGGTACAAAACCGCTAAGAGAGAACTCTCTTACCGCGAATGTCTGCCTCCACAGGTGTAGTATCTGATAAAAGTCAATGGAATCACATCAAAATAGGCCAATTGGGCATTACCCAATCAAAACAATTCAAAATACACCAAAACCCACAAGTTGCCAAAACCCGACTTTTGGTACGCTTCTCTAAAAATTATGAAAGTTATGTATTCGGGTTCCTTATCTCAACACGAATCCGTGCATATAAAATTTATCAAAATCGGACTCCGTTTGCCCATTCAAATCAATGATTTTCTATAATTTAGGCATAGGGCTAAAACCCTCCACTAATCCTCCATTAACAGTGAAATAATCACGGATCTCACAATAAACTAACGAATTTAGGCCAAGAAACTTACCCCCGATGATTTCCCAATGATATCCCAGCGATTCCCCGTCAATTTCTGTCAAAAAGCTCTCAAGTTGCTCAAAAAATGGAGGAAAATGACCCAAAAATCGCGGATATACTGCCCAAAATTTTCGTCGGTACTGTTCATGCGCGGGGACACTGTTCATGCACGTGGGACACTGTTCATTGTACACCCCGCGCGGTTACTGTTCACGCACGGGTACTGTTCACTATTCAAAAAATGCAGCGGCTTTTTCAAAAAAATTGCAGCACAGCCATTTTGCACCAAAATGGTTCTAACTCCATCATACGAACTCGAAATTCGATGATTCTTTTTCCTATGGCTCCGTAATTTCGATACGGATCCAGTGGTTAAAAAACTGAATTTGGATCTCATTTGCTCAATCTAACATCAATTTCGCTCGTTAAATAATTAACTCACATTTCGCGTCAAAAACCCAATCCCGACTCGATGAAATTAAACCAAAATTTCTAGATCAGTCCTATAATTCATGATTTAAATTCTCGATGTCTCGAAATCAAATTGGGATATCTAGAACTAAAAATAGACCTTTGGATCATTACATTTACGATCAAAACGGCAAAAATCTTCCAAAAATGACCAGTTGGGCATCTGAAACACATCCGAGACCCCCGAGACCCCGTCCAATAAAACCAACCAATCCCAAAACACATTACGGACTAGCTCGAGGCCTCAAATCACATCAAATAGCGCAAAAATTATGAATTAACCTCCAATCCAAGCTTGATGAACTTTGAAGTTTCCAATTTTTATTTCCGATGCCGAAACCTATCAAATCAAGTCTTATTGACTTCAAATTTTGCAGACATATCCAAAATCACATAACGAAGATATAGAAATTGTCGGAATTCCTTTCCGACCCCCGGATCAAAATCTCACATATCGTTCGGATTTCGCCAAAATTTCAAACTTCGGCATTTCAAGCCTAATTGAGCTAGAGACCTCCAAAATATATTCCGAACGCGCTCCCAACCCCGAAATCACCTAACGGAGCTAATGGAACCATCGAATTTCCGTTCCGATGTTATCTTATCACTGTCCCAACTACGGGCCATTTTCTTACTATAAAGCTCTCATTTAGGCACTAAGTGTCCCAAAACACTCCAAATTCCAAAACCGAACCTTCCGGCAAACCACAATAGCAGAAATGAACTTAGGAGAACAGTTAGATTGGGTTCGGGGCGTAAATTTAAAAAATGACCGGTCGGGTCGTTACAATATGATCTGGGCCTAATAAGTGGCGAAGGCCCCAAATGATGTAAATACATTACTGCGCTTCTGCTGATCATGTTTTAGCATGTTCCTAGGGTTTCAGTATCCAGGAATGTGAACTGATACATATTATATGTGAGCCCGAAGTCCAGGCCCGTGTAATACAAAATTAAGGCCTGGAATTAAATTCTGAAAAAAACAATGAAATAGGGAAAAACCAAAAATATAAAATATAGTATATACATATAGGATTGGACTATAAAACATAATGGTATGAGCCTCGCATTGAAAACAAAACAGCGGGGCCCGCAAATAAACGAATAAGTTATATATTGGACTCGGGAAGGTTGCTAGTAAATTTCACAACCTTTCCAAAAGATTAAGAAGCCGATAGACGATCTAGGCACGATTTTAAAATACTTTCCCTAATACGAGTGCACATTTGATGTGACTCAAATCGTAAATCCCGGCGAAGCTGAAATGTGTTAAAGGTCACATGTGTACTGGTTGCGGTGTGACTTGAAATACACTTTCGCGACTTCGCAATTCGTAAAATATTCAAGTTGAAACACATACATATTGTTAAAAGGCATGTAATAAATCATCTGAAACCAAGAATGACAGTTGTGCGACCTTGATGAAACCAGTGAATCCGGGAATGCCTAACACCTTCTCCCGGGTTAACAGAATTCCTTATCCGGATTTCTAGTTGCACTGACTTATAAAAAACAGAGTCAACTTCCTCAAATTCGGGATTAATCGGTGAGTTAGGACACCATTATTTTCCCAAGTGGTGACTCTGAAACTGTAAATAAAATCCCGAACCGATTGTCCTTTATTTGGAAAAATTCCTTCCTCGTTGTTATTATATCCTTCCCAGGATAGTCATAATATTGAGGTATACCTTATTCTCTTGATCGGGGAATTAAAAAGTTAGTAAAAAGGGATCTGCTGGGGATAAGCAACCCAGAACTTTGGTTCAGGGTTTAAGAATTTGAGCTCGTTAGAATTGCCGTTCTCAGTATTATTTGACTTTGTTACATGCTTTGACCAATATGCTATATGTTTTATCGCTTCAATATTATGTGGATTTTATATATAAACTGTGCCGAAAACCCTTCTCTTCTTTACCTCCGGGGATGTGCTACTCCCCTTTCTGTTAAGTTATACCCAAAATAAGAAACAGAGGCCGGATAAGTCACAAAGCCGAAAGACCCCGCGGGTCACCGGTACGTAGCCCCTTCCTCGATCCGAGTTGTCCACTCGGGTACACGGTCTAGCATTCTACGAAATTATAAAATATTGAGCATAGGTCTAAGACGATTATTTGCATCATAACTAACTTAGGGGACTCAACATAGGGGTTGGGTCCGTCTACGACAGTTGACCCGGTAATTAAAGACCGAGCATATTATATGTTGCATTTTAATTGTCTTGGATCATTATGCGGACCGGAAAAATTCTCGAGAAAACAAAAAGAGAAAATTCTGAAAAAAAGAGATATTGAGATATTAGCGAAGAGTTGTTAGAAAATTCAAAAAGAAGATCTAAATATAGGAAAAACATTGTTGTTAAAATAATTGGTCAAATAATCTGACCGAACTATGCAGGTTTGATTCTCGCCATTAGGTGGGATACATAGGCAACCCTTGACGGGTCCAACCACCCTTTTACAAAATGACCAAAAAATATTTTAGTTTCAAATAATCGAGGTGATCGCTATTTTTGGAAATAGCCGAATGTTCCGAAAGGACGCCGGAAGGCTGTTTTGGCAAAAATGGCCACTTCGAAAATCATGACTTTTTCTTTTTCAAAATAAAAACCTGAGAAGGTTAGAAAATGATAATTGGCTTTGAAAAAACATTTTTTCTTTTTTCTGAATAAAATCGCCTTTAATAAATGTGCAGGATAAGCACAGTACATAATGAACCCTTCACTTTAATGAATAAAATCCTTTCGGAGCTGAGATTATGGTGGAACGATATGGGTCAAGAAGGACAAGATTGGGTCAAATGTTTTTTAAAGGACCTTACGGGATTAATAGACATAATTCCCCGTGGTGATATAATTCGAGCATTTATCACATGCTGGGATCCTGCACATAATGTTCTACACTTTTCGGACTCCGAGCTCACTCCTACTCTACAGGAAGTTGCTTAATATATAGGGAAAAATGAGTTTCCCCTAAAAGAGAAATACCAGGTGGCTCCGAGAGCGATAACAATGCACAGATTCCTCGATTCTCTGAAGTTTGCTCGGAACGTCCACAACGAAGACTTGGCTAATGGGTTTTGCTCCTTAAATTTCATCTACAGTAGATATGGACATGTCGGGGGTTTCAATGACCCTACGAACAAGCTATGTGGTAAGTCTAACCGAGCCAAGTGGGAGGAGCATAGGCAATTTGCCTTTTTAGTGGCGTTCCTCGGGCTAATAATATTCCCAAGAAAAGATGGACACATTGATACAAGAGTTGCTGGGGTGGCCAGCACTCTTCTCGTACAAGATAATAGCACATTGGCGCCAATGATTATAGCCGATATCTTCCATGCCCTCACAACCTATAAAGCTGGGCACAACTTGTTTGAGGGTTGCAACTTGATTCTAGAAATTTTGTTGATAGAACATTTGTGCATCATCCTCCGTTCTCAAGTTACGGGTCGTCTGAAAGGACGTGCCTTGAAGAATTTTATGTGAGAACAAAAGAAGTTAAGCTGCCATAGGGAGCAAAAGGTTGGATTTCATACTTGCGATCGTTGACCGCTAGCCAAGTTGATTGGGCATACAGATGGTTGCCCCTTAATGAGGTGATGTACATGCCAACAGAAGGGTCGCATTTTTTGCTCATGGGTCTTAAAAGCATTCAGCCTTATGCACCATACAGGGTACTACGACAGCTTGGGAGATATCAAGATATACCAAAAGATGGGGACCTCAGTTTACAAGCAGTAGAGATTAGTCCGGATCGGCAGTTTTTGGAAGCAAAGATCCGACAAATTTGGAATGAATGTCAAAGCTTGAAGGTAGACACTTGTGTGGAAAATCGAGCTCAAGGAGAAGTATTGCCAGGGTATGACGCATGGTATCACCGGGATGTCAAGCATGATAAACCACTCAAAAGGCCTCACATTCAAGATTTGGCGGAGCATTCTAAGGAACACAAAAATTGGGTGGCCAGAGAAAATGAGTATAGAGCTAGGATCAGCTTGCTAGAAAAACAATTTCGAGATCTCCAATTTGAGAGCGGTTTACAAGTAGCATACGACGAAGGAGAAAAGAAGCACCTGAGAAAAGAGAATGAAATCTTAAAGGCTCAAATTGCAAAAATGAAAATTTTATTCGAGACCCCAGTTCGCCTAGCCCGAGATGAGAAATTGATTGAAAATCTTTGGCGCAAAGTGAATGACTACAACTTCGATCTTGATAAAGCAGAAAAGGAGTTAGTCAGGGTTCGGAAACAACTGGCCAAAGATACCAAGGAAAGAGTTAGAATAGTTCAGCAACTACAAGATAAATACGAGGTTGAGGTAGCTCGATTGAGAAAGAAAGTCATTACAGCCGCAGTCAAAAGTAGCAAGATAATCAAAGAGTTTGAAGAAGAGAGAGAGCATTGTTACACGGCTATGGATCGGTTAGAATTTGAGTTACAACAACTACAGAAAGAGAACCAACAAACCTTAGACGATCGCGCCAAACAGATCAGCAGGCTGCTTCAAGAAAAAGGGGTCATTCGAGAAAGAATCGTCAATATTGCTCAGTACATCACTAGAAAATGCCAATTGTGTGAAGATATGTCCCAGGCAACATTTGCATCAGCGGGAAAATTATTTGGAAAATAGATAAACTCCAAAGTGGATTGGCTTATAGGCCCGTGGCAAGACCGAACGACGTCTCGCGGGCATTAGGAGTATTAATGTACTCATAGGGCATGAATTTTGTATCTGTATTCCTTTTGTATTAGTAGCACAACATCATTTTGTAATCAATGTTTTTGAATATCAATAAAAAAGAAGTTGTTGTCATTTTTTTCCTGCTTTATTGTATGGGCGATAGGCAAATATGTAGGAACGAAAAAGCAAAAAATTGAAAATGAAAAAAGAAAATAGAAAGAATAAAAAGAAGAAGAAAAAAAGAAGAAAAAAAGTGAGATGAATAGAAAAGAAAATAAAAAAAAGGAGAAAAAGAAAAGATGAATGTTGATTCAAAAAGGATTAAATGCGGGAATGATGCATAGTGATCAAGCACAAAAGTTGTGATTTCTTTTAATCATTACATTTTACCCCTTATGAACTAACTATTAACGAGTGTTGTTGTTGATGAGAATCAAATTTCAGCTGGCAGCTGGCATTCTGGCACATCATCATTACAAGACACGATCAAAAGTTATGTCTAAGGCTGTGACACATGAGATTGAACCTACCATCATGGACACAATACAGGAAGAAGAGGTTGTAGATGTTGCAGGTATGAAAGGGGAGATGTATAATCTAAAGCAGCAAATGTCGGAAATGTACCAAGCCTGGTCCAGGGGTCAACCTTTGCCCACATATCCAGCCAATCCAGCATATGTCCCTCCTGCAAATCCTAATCATGAACCACCTACCATGAACTCATCCTCCACGTTCCCAAATTACCAACACTACTATGCCACAACTTCACAGGCATCACCACCACTATCCAAATAGATTCCTCCTCAACCACCACAGGTCGCCCTAGTATTTGTGGTACCACCACTAGTTGCTCTGCATAAATCATCAAGTGAACAAGTGTTCCATGTGCAAGACACGCATTATTATCCGTCGGAGCCAACATTTAGGCAACATGACTCCTATACCCCACTTATGGATATGACGGAAGAAAGGCCCGTCAGGAACTTGGAGCAAGAAGAAATGGCACGGAAGATGAGAATTTTAGAACAATCTTTCTGTAACAAGGGCTAGGAGGCCAAGTGAGCGTTGCATATAAATATTTGTGTTTGTTTCCAGAAGTGCAGCTCCCGGCTGGATTCAAGCTACCTAAGTTCGATATGTACGATGGACACGGGGATCCGGTAGCCCATCTAAGGGGTTATTGTAGCAAGATACGTGGTGCAGGGGGAAGAGATGAACTATTGATGGCTTATTTTAGCCATAGTTTGAGCGGTTCTATGCTGGAGTGGTATACACGTCAGAATCACACCAGATGGTTCATCTGGGATGATCTACCTCAGTCATTTGCTAACCACTTCCAGTACAATTTGGAGATAATTCTAGACAGGCTGTCGCTAACAAAAATGGAGAAGAAGCCCAGGGAAAGTTTCCGGGAGTACGACTTTAGATGGATGGAACAAGCAGCACGAGTGGACCCTCCTATGAAGGAAACAGAAATGGTGGACTATTTTCTGCAGGCCTTAGAACCGGCTTACTATGGTCATCTGGTATCAGCTATTGGTAAAACTTTTAATGAAGTGGTGAAAATAGGGAGTTTCGTAGAACAGGGATTGAAACCCAATAAAATCATGAGCTTTTCGGCTGTTAAAGCCATGAATCAGGCGATACAAACCGGAAATGGGGGTCTATCGATAAAAAGAAGAAGGAGGAGGTTGCGGTTGTTGAAAGTAGACCGTTGTCTCGGGGCCAAAATACGTACCATCACCCACCTCGCCCATACCAATCATACCCACCAGCACCTTACAACCCACCTCCACCATATTATCCACCCACTACCCCACATTATTCCGTACCACGTGCTCAACATTATCCACCACCTCCACATGTATGGCGAGCCCAAACCCCACAAAATGTCTACCACACACAAAACACCTACCCACCTTCCAGAACATACAAAAATCCAAATAGACCCTGCTTCCGTCCAGATCCAGAAGTGAGAAACAGAGTCCAAACAAAGAAAACATTCACTCCACTGGGGGAGTCTTACACCAGTCTTTATCATCGCCTGAAGGAGTTGGGGATGCTAAGCCCAATTGAGCCAAAACTTTCAAACCCACCACCTAGAAACATTGACCAATCAGTCAGATGCGAATATTGCTCCGGGGCACCGAGGCATGATACTGAAAAGTGTTGGCACTTGAAATCTACTATACAAGAGCTCATTGACACTAGCAGGATCGAGGTGCAGGCTCCAGAAACTCCTAATATTACTCAGAATCCATAACCAGCCCATTATGAGATGCAGATGATAGAGTTAGAATAAGGAGAAAGCAGCAAAAAATCGTCCCAATCGGTGATGATGATAAAAGCTAATAGCAAAGTGGAAAGAGAGGTTGAGAAAGAGAAAGCGACAGCCGAGTTACTAGTGAAAAAGCTACCATAGTCGTGCCAGGAGCTAAGCCGTTGTTAATAGTAAAGGGAGTATACGTGGAACCTCTAGTCATTAAACCGGTGGTGCAAATGTCAGTGGCAGATACTAAAGCCATACCGTGAAACTACAACAAAGTCACAGTGATGTACATGGGAAAGGAGGTTACAGGAGAGGTCAATGAAACACATGGCCTAACTAGTTCCGGGCGATGCTTTGCCCGAGAAGAGTTAAGGAAAATGAAAATGGTGAAGGAGAATCATTTAAAGAAAGCGGTTTCTGAAGAAGAAGCAGAAGAGTTTTTGAAAAAGATAAAAGCTCAAGACTATTTGATAGTAGAGCAGTTGAGAAAGACGCCTGCAAAAATTTAATTGCTTTCATTATTAATCCATTCAGAAGAGCACATGAAGGCGTTAATGAAGATTCTGAATGAAGCACATGTACCCGAAAAAATCTCAGTTTGCCATCTTGAAAAGATCACGAACAAAATTTTTGAGACAAACAAGATAACATTCTCGGATAATGAATTGCCACTTGAAGGGACAGAACACAACAAAGCACTTTATTTCACCGTCAAAAGCGAAGAATCTGTGGTTACTCGGGTCCTAGTAGACAACGGGTCAAGTGCAAACATTTGTCCACTCTCAACTCTGGGAAAATTGAAGATTAATCCTGATAGAATCCGTCGAAACAGTGTGTGTGTACGGGGCTTTGATGGAGGAAGCAAGAATACTTTGGGAGATATTGTGTTGGAATTCACTATTGGACCGGTGGACTTTACCATGGAGTTACAAGTGTTAGATGTCACTGTTTCTTATAATCTATTATTGGGATGTCCGTGGATCCACGCGGCCAAAGCTGTACCATTTTCCTTGCACCAGATGGTAAAATTCGAATGGGAACAGCAGGAAATTATAGTGCATGGAGATGATGATGTCTGTAACACCATAATGCCTTTTGAAGAAACCGAAGGAGACACGTGCCCATGGGTGTATCAGGTGATGGATGTTGTGGTAGTTCACAAGTTATCCGAATGGGAGAGCATGGAAATTCCTGCAGTGGCACCTACAGCAGTAATGGTGGCTAAAGAAATGATCAGAAATGGGTTCGCACCGGGAAAAGGTTTGGGGATAACTTTACAGGGGATAACACAACCTGTCCATTTGCCGGGAAATAATGATACCTTTGGCCTAGGCTTTAAACCTACTTATGCCGACATCCAAAGAGCCAAAAAAAATGAAGAAGAAAAGTTGGACCCTCCCGAAACCAATTCCAAAATTATTCAACACCTTTACTCGGCCTGGTACACGAAGACATTTGACAACTGCTGTGCCAAGATATGCTAAAATAAGGCCGGATACGGAGCTTCTCGCAAGGTTTGAAATGTTGTTCGAGGATGTAAACATGTTGGAGATGGGTGAGGGGACGAGTAAGATGGATGTTCAGTTCATGGGACCCAGCGGTGCACTTAATAATTGGGAAGCTACTCCTCTTCCGATCAGGAGGGAGTTGTGGTAGTTAACCTTAAAATATTTCATCTTTCCCAGAGCTGTTTTATTTTGTAATCCTACACCCCACTGAAATCAAATGTATCCAACCTCTGTTATCTTTTTGAAATAATATCAATGAAACACTATTTCTTCTTCTTTCTTCACTTTTGCCTTATTTTTATATTTCTTCTTTTTGTATAGTTCAATATTCGATGATTCTGATGATATGTCATGCATGAAGGATTCCCGGTCCAGTCTTGACAATCGAATAGTTATACAAGAGATTGAAAATGAAAGTGAAATAGAATATGAAGATAAGGAAACACTGGAGGAAATCAGTAAAGATTTGAATCAATATAAGGAAAAACCCAAACCGAACTTAAATTAGACAGAATCTATTAATCCGGGGAGTGAGGATAACGTTTGGGAAACAAAGATCAATGTACATTTAGAGGCTTCCCTCAGAGTAGATCTAATAAAGTTATTACATGAATACAAGGACATATTTGCCTGGTCATATGATGACATGCCCGGACTCAGCACTGATGTGCTGGTACATAAATTGCCTATTTATCTGGAATGCCGGCCTGTGAAGCAGAAGTTGAGAAAGTTTAAAATGGACATCAGCGTGAAAATAAAAGAATATGTTAATAAGCAGTTTGAGGTGAAGGTCATACGAGTTAAAAATACCCCACCTGGTTAGCAAATGTTGTGCTAGTTCCGAAGAAAGGTGGAAAAACCAGGGTGTGTGTTGACTACAGAGACCTCAACAAGGCTAGTCCAAAGGATGATTTTCCATTGCCAAATATCCATATACTGATTGACAATTGTGCCAAGCATGAAATTTGCTATTTTGTAGATTGTTATGCGGGTTATCATCAGATTCTAATGGATGAAGAAGACGCGGAAAAGATAGCCTTTATCACGCCTTGAGGAACATATTGTTATAGAGTGATGCCGTTTGGGTTGAAGAATGCCGGAGCTACATATATGAGGGCAATGACCACTATGTTTCATGATATGATGCACCGAGAGATAGAAGTGTACGTGGACGATGTCATCATTAAGTCCAAAAAGCAATATGATTATGTCAATGACTTGAGGAAGTTTTTCAGAGGCTCTGAAGATATAATCTCAAGCTTAATCCAGCAAAGTATGCTTTCGGGGTGCGTTCAGGGAAGTTATTGGGGTTTATAGTATGCCGGTGTGGCATTGAATTAGATCCATCAAAGATAAAAACAATCCAGAATTTGCCTCCGCCAAGAACAAGAAGGAAGTAATGAGCTTACTAGGCAGGCTGAACTATATTAGCAGGTTCATTGTTCAGCTGACATCAACACGTGAGGCTATTTTCAAATTGTTGAAGAAAGATGCAGCAGTAAATTGGAACTAGTGAATGCCAAGAAGCCTTTGATAAGATTAAAGAATATTTGGCTAATCCTCTAGTGTTAGTTCCTCCAGAACTGGGAAGACCTTTGATCTTGTATTTGACAGTGCCAGACAACTCTTTTGGCTGTGTACTGGGGCAGCATGATGAGACTGGAAAGAAAGAGCAGGCGATATATTACCTCAGTAAAAAGTTCACATCTTATGAGGTAAAGTACACTCAGTTGCAAAGAACATGTTGTGCATTAACCTGGGTTGCTCAGAAATTGAAACACTACTTGTCAGCTTACACCACATATCTGATATCACTGTTAGACACTTTGAAGTAAATATTTCAAAAGCCCATGCCTACAGGAAGACTTTCTAGATGGCAGATTCTGCTCACAGAATTTGACATCATTTATGTAACACGTACGGCAATGAAGGCGCAAGCAGTTGCAGATCATCTAGCAGAGAATCCAGTGGATGATGAATACGAGCCGTTAAAGACATATTTTCCGGATGAGGAGGCAATGAATGTTGAAGAAGTAGAGCAAAATGACAAGCCAGGTTGGAAAATGTACTTTGACGGAGCCGTCAACAGTAAAGGAGTTGGAATTGGAGCAGTACTTATTTCAGAAACGGGTCAGCACTATCCCGTTACTGCTTAACTTCGATTTTTCTTTACCAACAATATGGCTGAATATGAAGCGTGTATATTGGGATTGAGGATGGCAATATATATGGGCATTCAAGAGATTTTGGTCATGGGTGACTCGGATCTTTTGATACATCAAATTCAGGGAGAATGGGAGACAAGGGATTTGAAATTGATACCTTATCGGCATTGTCTACATGAACTGTCCCGGAGATTTCTATCTATAGAGTTCAAACACATTCCAAGAATGAACAATGAAGTAGCAGATGCTCTGGCCACATTATCTTCTATGTTGCATCATCCGGATAAAACCTATATAGATCCACTTCAGATACAGGTGTATGATCAAAATGCTTATTGTTTTGCTGTGGAAGAAGAATTAGATAGAGAACCGTGGTATCATGACATCAAGGAATACTTGAAGACAGAAAAGTACCCAGAACAAGCCACTGGAGATCAGAAGAGGGCTATAAGCCGATTAACAAATGGCTTTTCCTCAGTGGAGGGATTGTATATAAAAGAAGACCAGACTTGGATTTGCTGAGATGTGTGGATGCGCAACAAGCTGACATGATTATGACTGAGGTACATGCGGGAGCTTGTAGACCTCATATGAGCGGGTATGTTTTAGAAAAGAAGATACTGAGAGCAGGATATTATTGGCTCACCATGGAACGAGACTGTATTAGGTATGTGAAGAAATGCCACCAATGTTAAGTACATGGAGATTTGATTCATTCCCCACCTTATGAATTGCATACGATGTCTGCACCTTGGCCATTTGTTGCCTGGGGCATGGATGTTATCATACCAATAGATAGATTTATCTTGGTCGTGATTGACTATTTTACCGAATGGGTGGAGGCAAAGACATTCAAGGCGGTGACGAAGAAGGCCGTTGTGGATTTCGTGCATGAAAATATCATATACCGATTAGGAACAATGGGGCAAATCTGAACAGTCACCTCATGGCGGAAGCATGTCAGAAATTTAAATTCCTGCATCATAACTCTACACCACACAGACCAAAGGCAAACGGAGCGGTAGGAGCTGCAAATAAGAATATAAAGAAGATTCTCAGAAAAATGGTGGAAGAGTCTAGACAATGGCATGAGAAGTTACCTTTCGCTCCTATGGGTTATCGCACAATAGTACGTACTTTGATCGGTGCCACACCCTATTCATTGGTGTATAGAACAGAGGCTGTTTTACCCGCAGAAATTGAGATACCATCCCTTCGAATCATAGCTGAAGCTGAGATCGAAGATGATGAATGGGTAAAAGCCCGGTTGGAACAATTGAATCTCATTGATGAGAAGAGGTTACCAGCAGTTTGCCATGGGCAATTATATCAACGGAGAATGGCTAGAGCATATAATAAGAAGGTACGTCCCCGATAATTTGAAGTAGGAAAATTGGTACTGAGACGTATCTTGCTGCATTGGGCTGAAGCAAAAGGCAAACTTGCACCAAACTGGAAAGGACCGTTCATGGTATCACGGGTGTTGTCCAATGGAGCCCTATATCTGACTGAGTTGAAGGACAATGCGTAGAGACTGCTATCAATTCAAATGTAGTCAAGAGATATTATGTATGATTCTTTCTCAGTTGTATAATTGTATTTGTTGTGATTATGGAATTGAAATGGTGAAGGCATTTTATTATCTATCCGAACACTTTATCTATTGACATCCCCGTTGAGCTTTGTTCCATCCATTCTTTCATACCTCTCTCTCGGAATTGCTTATGATACAAAAGAAAAGTAGAAAAATGAAAAATGGAGAATGATAAAAAAAATCAAATGCAAAGAAAAGCAAAATGCAAACAAAAGAAAAGACAAAGAAATCGGGAAAAGTCAACGAAACCATGAAATAATGGCGTAGTTTGAACTACATCTTACTTGATCTCGAAAGGGTACGTAAGCAGCCTCACTGAGGTTCTCACAATAAAGGAAAAATCCAAAAATCCCCCACATATTGAAACTGGGACGGAAGTTATGTTTTATAATTCCGAGAGTTGTAAATATTTTTTAAACCCTCGTAAATTTTTGAGCCTTTATATCTTTCTTTCTAAACCCATCCAAAAACCACTTACGGTCCAAAGAAAAACCTTCTAATCAATTTAAAATAAATAAGAATACAGTGAGAATAAAGGAGAGAGAACAGGGCATGGACAATATCAGTGGTTCAGAACACAAAAAGACAGAAGAAAAAATATAAAAATGAGAGAGTCTCATCGGTGAAAACCCTAACCGGCACCGTGAGGCGATTGTCAGGCTGAGAGAATAAAATGGGAGAGTCTTATCAGTGAAAACCTTAACCAATACTGTAAGGCGATGGTGAGTTTTCAGAGAAATAAATTAGAGTCTTATTGGTGAAAACCTTTAATAGGCATCATAAGGCGACTGTGAGGACTATTCTGAGAAAAAGAAAGAAAAAACAACAAAAAGATTGGTTTGGGTTGAAAGGAAAATGGAAAACAATGGCAATTCGATTGAACAGACTGGGTCGGAATTTAAATACATGGAATGGTCAAAGGAATCAGCCAGCATACCCAGATAAGTTCTGTTACTCCTCCAAATCACCCTTACCCTTTTTTAAATTCATTTGTTTCTGCATTTCATTGATTAAAAAGTCAATTTGTCCATTTAAAGCTAACTACCATCTTCTCATGATAAGAGGTGAAATAACGCTGGGTCGGAAAAGAAAAAAAAGAGAGAGAAGGGAAAGAGGAAATAAAGAAGGACGGCGATCAGAGCCAAAGAAAAAAAAAGAGAAAAGCAAGGAAAATGCAAAAAGAGTTTACAAAGGAAGTCAACTGAAAGGCCGCACAGCAGAAGAAAAGCAAAAAAGAGGAAGGCAACAAAAGGCAGAAGCAACAAATGCCAGTTGCCAGCAGTTTACAACTAATAAGATTTGATTTTTGATTTAGACATGAACAAATTGTCATTAATCGCTTTAAAGTGAATGTGACCAATGTGAAAAGAAAAAAAACATAAAATGAAAGTACAACAATAAAAGGAAGAATCCTGTCACGACCCAAACCCTGGTCGTGATGGCGCCCAACACAATGCTAGGCAAGCCCGACCATATTATCCCTTAAATCAGCCAGTTATTAATCAAATTAAACTTAAACAGTAAATGATCATATCAGGTGATAAGCGAAATGTAAAACATACAAAATACGATCCCAACCATATCGTGGTGTCACGAGACTGAGCCTCTAGAGAATAGCATCCTAATACAACCAAGTCTAGGCAAATAGGAAATCAACAAGATGATAAAGAAGGAGAAAACAAGCTCTGCGGACGCTGGCAGCTACCTCGTAATCTCTGCAAAAGTAGACAAGGATCAGCAGCTACAATGTCTCAACTGCTCTCGGGCACCTGTGGATCTGCACAGAAAGTGCAGGGGAGTGGGGTGAGTATATTTCAACTCAGTGAGTAACAATAATAAATAATAACTGAAGGTAAGAACTCCTGTGCTATCACTTAGCAGTTCTAAGGCAACCCTCACAGGTACGTCATCACTATGGTAGTACTCTAATCTCCGATCCACGTTTATCTCTACAAGATTCTACACTGATCCAACCCTCACTCATACCCCTACGGTGTACGGCCATCTCAACATATGAAGACACATACCTATGTCTATAATGTATAAGTATTTAAGTAGATAGTAGGATATGATTAAGTATAATGCTGCGGCTTGCAGCCCGCTCCAATACATATACCGCTGCGGCGCGCAGCCCGCTCCATTTAACGTTGACATCGCTTACTAGGGGTGTATACAGACTTTGGAGGAGCTCCCTAGGCCCAAGCGCTATGATGCTATGGTGTGCAGCCCGATCCACACATGTATTATTGCGGCGTGTAGTCCGATCCAATATATATATGTATATATATTTATACTGCTGCGGCGCGCAGCCCGATCCCATAATATACACCAGCGCTCACTGAGAGTGGGGTGAGTATATTTCAACTCAGTGAGTAATAATAATAAATAACAACTGGAAGTGAGAACACATGTACTATCACTATACAGTTCTAAGGGTAACCTCATAGGTAAGTTATCTCAACAGCGAATACCCCTAAATTCCAGTCCACATCTATCTCACCAAGGTCCCACAATGACCTAGTCCTCACTCGTACTGCTACGGCGTACAGCCGATCCGATGTGTGTGTGTATATATATATATATATATATATATATGCATATATCTACAATGCGGCGGCGCGCAGCCCGATCCCATAATATATACAGCGCTCACTGAGAATGTGTGCAGACTCAGACTCCGAAGGGGCTCCTACAGCCCAAGCGCAATAATACTGCGGCGTGCAGTCCGTCCCACATGTATATTACATGTATATTACTGCGGCGTGCAGTCCGATCCAATATATATACTGCTGCGGCGTGCAGCCCGATCCAATATAGGTATATATATATATATATATATATATATATATATAATACCCCATAATGGGTCCTCGACCCTATCCCAGTCAATATGTGCTTGGCCTCTCAGGCCCAATATAATGTATCACAGTGGGTCCGTGCAGCCCGATCCAATATAGGTATATATATATAATACCTCATAATGGGTCCTCGACCCTATTCTAGTCGGTATATACTTGGCCTCTCAGGCCCAA
The DNA here is from genome assembly GCA_032618575.1 of Nicotiana noctiflora. NCBI lineage: Eukaryota > Viridiplantae > Streptophyta > Magnoliopsida > Solanales > Solanaceae > Nicotiana > Nicotiana noctiflora. The sequence continues at coordinate 14,249 of JASVEL010011873.1, read as the reverse complement.
TATAATATATCACAGTGGGTCCTTGACCCTGTCTCAGTCAATATAGACTTGGCCTTTCAGGCCCAATATAACATCTCATAATGGGTCCTTGACCCTATCTCATCTCAATAGGTATAGACTTGGCCTTTCAGGCCCACTCAGCTAGAACAGGGGAATCCCACCCTAGATAATCTCTCTCAATGTACACATCTAGTACTGGCTCATATTATGCTATACAGCTAGAGCTACGGCTGAGTGAATGTTTCCAACACAGTATACGGGTCACCTAGCTCTATAGGTCCCCTAATGCTCTATAGTTCGGCACAAGGCCCCAAACATGGCTATTAGCCCAATTGTACGGTTATAATCTCATTAGCAGTCATACAACACAGTATTCTATTAGCCGGGAAGGACCAAGTCCAAGTCCCTAATCACAATGTCACCACACTCGTCTCAAGACGTGTGTCTCATCTCAATATAGCACTGTGAAGTGCTAGTACGGGGTTTCAAACCCTCAGTACATTGTTTACTACAACCACTCACCTCGAACCGGTAGAAGCTTCAATCCGCCTTGCACTTGCCTCGCAAATCAATCTCCTCGGGTGCCAAATCTGCTGAAAATCATAGAGAATGCATCAATATATGCTAATTTCACGTAATTCATTCGAAATAACCCAAATTATATCAAAACCCACAAGTTGTCAAAACCTGACTTTTGGTGCGCTTCTCGAAAAATTATAAAAGTTATATATTCGGAACCCTCGTCTCAATACGAGTCTAGGCATATCAAATTTACCAAATTCGGACTCCATTTGCCCACTCAAATCGATATTTTTCTAAACTTTTAGGCCTAGGGCTTAAACCCACATTAAATCCTCCATTTCCATAGAAATAATTCATGATTCCATGATAAAAGTGTGTAATTAAACCACAAAACTTACCTCCGACAATATCTCGATGATCTCCCAGCTATTTCCCGTCACTTTCTCACTCTAGAGCTCAACAATGGAGGGTTTTGCAAATGAACCCGTATGTGAAATGTTTCTGGTTTTAATTCACTTCATGCGTCGATTGTTCTACGCGTTCGCGACACGCCTCACGCGAACGCGATGCTCTGCTCTGCCCTCTCATCGTGAACGCGACACCTAGTCACGCGTTCGCGAAGCACAGATTTCCAACCGCCGGATTTTTCTTCTACGCGTTCGCGTCTCCACTCACGCGAACGCGATGACCAACCTTCCTCACCTACGCGAACGCGTTCCAGCTCCACGCGAACGCGAAGCCTCCGATCCTGACCCTACGCGTTCGCGTCCGGACCATCGCGAACGCGATGCATACCCTTGATGACCTTCGCGGACGCGTGCCCTTCATCGCAAACGCGATGAAGGATTTTCTTCTGCAGACACAGCAGCAATTCAGCTGCTGTCTAAGGCCAAAAATGGTCCGTTTGGACCCCCAAATTCATCCCGAGGCCCCCGGGACCCCAACGAAAACCACTAACATACTCCATGACACAATTCAAACTTGTTCCAATCATAAAAATACCATCCTAAACATCAAAATCACCAATTACACACGGATTCAAGCCTAAGTTTCTTCAAAACTTCCGAAATTGACATTCGATCAAGAACCCGACCAAACGAACTCCGAATGACCTGAAAATTTGCAGGCACATCCAAAATCACCTAACGGAGCTACTGCAACTGTCAGAATTCCATTCCGACTCCTGGATCAAAATCTCACCTATCGATCGGATTTCGCCAAAATTCAACCTTAGCCAATTCAAGCCTATTTCTACACCGGATCTCCAAATTCAATTCCGATCGCTCTCCTAGCTCACAAATGATCTCCCGGAGCTGACCGAATCATCAGAATTTGATTCCGAGAGCTCTCTAACTAAATAGTCAACTCCGGGTTGACTTTCCTTATTCAAGTTTCCTCTAAAAAGGCTATATGCCTCATTTCCAATCCAATTCACTCCTAACTCCCCCGATAGACTCTAACACTGATATAAAAGCATGAATTATGTAATTACAACATAACGGGGTGGTAATTCCCGTGACGACGGGCCGGGTCATCACATTCTCCCCCTCTTAAGCAAACGCTCGTCCTCGAGCGGGTCGAAAAACATACCTGAAGTCTCAAATAGCTGAGGGCATCTGCTCCGCATTTCCTGCTCAACCTCCCAAGTAGCCTCCTCCACGGGTCGACCCCTCCACTGCACCTTAACTGCTGCAATCTCCTTCGACCTCAATTTTCTTACCTGGCGACCCAAAATAGCAATAGGCTCCACATCGTATGATAGATCACCATCAAGCTGAATGGTACTGAAGTCTAATACATGAGACGGATCCCCGATGTACTTCCGAAGCATAGACACATGGAATACTGGATGTACGCTGGATAAGCTGGGTGGCAAGGCTAACTCATATGCCACCTCTCCAACTCTCCTGAGTATCTCAAAAGGACCAATGTACATGGGACTCAACTTCCCTTTCCTCCCGAACCTCGTGACACCCTTCATGGGTGAAACCTTCAGCAATACTCTATCACCAACCATGAAAGACAACTCTCGAACCCTACGGTCTGCATAACTCTTCTGGCGAGACTGTGCTGTGCGAAGCCTCTCCTGGATCAACTTTTCTCTATCCAGAGCATCCTGAACTAACTCAGTCCCTATCAATCTATCCTCACTAGGCTCAAATTATCCGACGGGAGATCTACACTGTCCGCCATACAATGCCTCGTACGGGGCCATCTGAATACTCGACTAATAACTGTTGTTGTAGGCAAACTCAGCAAGTGGCAAAAACTCATCCCATGAACCACCAAAGTCAATCACACATGCCCGTAACATATCCTCCAGGATCTGAATATTGCGCTCAGACTGTCCGTCTGTCTGGGGGTGAAATGCGGTGCTCAACTCAACCGCGTACCCATCTCTCGCTGAAATGCTCTCCAAAACTGAGAAGTGAACTGAGTGCCTCTGTCAGATATAATAGACACTGGGACCCCATGCAACCTGACAATCTCCCGAATAAAGATCGCTGCCAACCGCTCCGATGAGTAAGTAGTACTAACTAGGATGAAATGTGCGGACTTAGTCAGCCGATCAACAATCACCCATACAGAATCAAACTTCCTCGCTGTCCGAGGGAGCCCAGTAACAAAATCTATGGTGATCATCTCCCATTTCCACTCGGGAATAACCATACGCTGAAGAACACCGCCCGGTCTCTGATGCTCACACTTGACCTGCTGGCAGTTGAGGCACTTAGCTACATGCCTAACAATATCCATCTTCATTCTCCTCCACCAGTAGTGCTGTCTCAAGTCTTGGTACATCTTTGCGGCACCTGGGTGAATAGAGTACCGCGAGCTGTGTGCCTCCTCAAGTATCAACTCCCGCAAACCATCAACATTGGGCACGCATATACGGCCCTGCATCCTCAGAACACCATCACTGTCGATAGTCACATCTCTAGCATCATTATGCTGCACTCTGCCCTTAAGGACAAGCAAATATGGGTCATCATACTGTCGCTCCCTGATGCGATCATATAAGGAAGATCGAGAAACAACACAAGCCAACACCCGACTCGGCTCCGAAATATCTAATCTCGCTAGCCGATTGGCTAGGGCCTGAACATCATAAGCAAATGGCCTCTCCCTAACTAGGATGAAAGCTAGGCTGCCCATGCTAACCGCCTTCCGACTCAAGGCATCGGCCACCACATTGGCCTTCCCCGGATGATACAAAATAGTGATGTCATAATCCTTAAGCAACTCCAACCACCTCCGCTGTCTCAAATTAAGGTCCTTCTGTTTGAACAAATGCTGGAGACTACGATGATCGGTATACACCTCACAGGACACGCCATACAAATAGTGGCTCCAAATCTTCAAGGCATGAACTATGGCAGCTAGCTCTAAATCATGAACATGGTAGTTCTTCTCATGAGGCTTCAACTGCTAAGAAGCATAAGCAATCACTCTACCCTCCTGCATTAATACACAACCTATCCCCACTTTCGAGGCATCACAATATACAGTATATGGACCTGAAGCCGATGGCAACACTAATACTGGAGCTGTGGTCAAAGCTGTCTTGAGCTTCTAAAATCTCTCATTGCACTCATCCGACCACACGAAGGGTGCACCCTTTTGCATCAACTTAGTCAAAGAAGAAGCAATGGATGAAAAGCCCTAAAAAAATCGGCGATAATACCACGCCAATTAATGGAAACTCACGTTCTCCGTAGCTGAGGATGGTCTAGGCCAACTCCGCACCGTCTCTATCTTCCTCGGATCTACCTGAATACCATCACGGGACACCACGTGCCCTAAGAATGCCACGGACTCAAGCCGGAACTCACATTTGGAGAACTTGGCATATAGCTTCTCCTCTCTCAACCTCTGCAACACAATACTCAAGTGCCGAGCATGCTCCTCCCGGCTACGAGAGTAGACTAGAATGTCGTCAATGAACACAATAACAAATGAATCAAGATACGGCCTGAACACACTGTTCATCAGATGCATAAATGCTGCTGGGGCGTTGGTCAGCCCAAAAGACACCACAAGGAACTCATAGTGACCATATCTAGTCCGAAATGCAGTCTTCATAATGTCAGACTCTCTAATCTTCAGCTGATGGTAGCCTGAACGAAGATCAATCTTCGAGAACACCCTAGCTCCCTGGAGCTGATCAAATAAATCATCAATACGAGGTAGAGGATACTTATTCTTCATTGTTACTTTGTTTAGCTGCCTGTAGTCAATACACATCCTCATGGATCCATCCTTCTTCTTAACAAACAGGACCGGTGCACCCCACGGCGACACACTCGGCCGAATGAACCCCTTATCTAGGAGTTCTTGGAGCTGCTCCTTCAATTCCTTCAACTCAGCTGGTGCCATCCGATACGGAGGAATAGAAATAGGCTGAGTGCCCGGCACCAAATCGATACCAAAATCAATATCCCTGTCCGGCGGCATGCTCGGCAGGTCTGAGGGAAACACATCAGGAAAGTCTCGCACAATGGGAACAGAATCAATACTGGGAGTCTGGGCCTCGACCTCCCGCACAAATGCTAAATAAGAGAGACATCCCTTCCCAACCATTCGTTGGGCCTTGAGGAAAGATATTACCCTGCTAGGTACATACTCGGTCGTGCCTCGCCACTCGATCCTCTGAATGCCCGGCATAGCCAAAGTGACTGTCTTAGCATGACAGTCCAGAATAGCATGACATGGAGATAGCCAAGTCCATGCCCAATATAACATCAAAATCAATCATGCTGAGAAGCAACAGGTCTACTCGGGTCTCTAGACCTCCAATAGTGACCAAACAGGACCGGTATACGTGGTCCACAACAATAGTATCCCCTACCGGGGTAGATACATGCACTGGCAGCTGAAGACTCCCTCGGGTCGTGCCCAAATGAGAAGCAAAATATGTAGACACATAAGAATAAGTAGAACCGGGATCAAACAATACTGAGGCATCTCTGTGGCAGACTGAAATAATACCTATAATGACAGCATCAGAAGCAACGGCCTCGGATCGGCCCTGAAAAGCATAGCATCTAGCCTGTCCGCCTGATCGGCCTCCCCCTCGAGAGCGACCCCTAGGTGTCTGGCCCTCACCCCTAGCTGGCGGGGCGGGTGCTGAAGTAGAAGGACCGGATGACGAGGGCTGCCCCCTCTGCTGATAAGATCCGGAAACAAGACGGGGACACTCCCTACGGTGGTGCCCAAACTCTCCCGCCCCGTAGCGACTCCCCGGTCTTCGGGGACCGAGACCGATAAGGACCTGCGGCGGCCGGGTGGCCGGTCGATGAACTAGGCCGAGATGAACACGAGCGGATGGGGCATGTGAAGATCTACGAGCGGCATGGCACGAGAGATGGGCGGCTGCGGTGCGAACCACGATAACCCTATCTGGGAGACCATCTGCGACGATCGCTGAGCGACCCGGCTGCGAAGACACGAAAGAGCGACCTCGGCTCGCGGCGACTGCGGCCTGCGGTACGAGTGCCCGCCGGAACTAGGCGCTCGCTCGAGGGCCTCGTGGCCTCCCTCTCGTCCGGCTACCTGCGACGATCTGTCTCCATGTCGCAAGCAATATCCACGGCATCCTCGAATGTACGAGTCAAAACCCTGCTCCCGAGTCATCGAATACGAATGGGATAAATAAGGCCGTCCACGAAGCGCCCGATCCTCTCTCTATCGGAATGAACCAACCACGGTGCATATCCGGACGAGCTCCGTGAGCTTCGATCTCATACTGCGACAGCGACATGTCCCACCGACGGAGACCCTCAAGCTGCCTACGCATCTCCTCTCCGAGATCGAGGCACCCATTTCTCCAAGAACATGGTGGAGAACTGCGGCCATGATAGTGGTGCTGCCCGGCTTGGCATGCGGCTCGTAAGCCTCCCACCAAGCGAAGGCTGGCCCCTGAAACTGGAAGGTAGTGAATGATACCCCACTGGACTCCAAGATCCCTGCCGTACGAAGCATCCGGCGGCACTTATCCGAGAAAACCTTGGGCGTCCTCTCCGGAGCACCGGTGAACAACGGAGGAGATAACACTGGTGAACCTCTCGGAGACGACGGCGCTCGTCGTGCGTCATAGGCGGGACCTGTCCTACGAATACGATCTGCGGCTGAGCCGGTGCCACGTGCTGAGCCGGAGGAGCCTGCGGTGTGCTGTAAGCCACACGCTCCGGCTGCGGGTGCGTCGCGTGGGGTGCGATGACCACCCCGATCCCCCGTGCGGTGCTGCTGCGGTAGTACGCGAAACCGCCGTGCTAGGCCGGACCGGACCGCTAGTATGCGAGCCGGGGTCTCCTGTAGACCCGGAATGACAATGGGCACGGCTGGTGCCCTGATCGGGTGTTGCTGGCACCTCTGCAAGCGGGGGCCGTGGGTCGGTGGCCGCTGCCTCGGCTGCCTAACTCTCCACGACCACGGCCGCGTCCACGATCTCTAGAACGGTGGTAGTGGTGGTCGTCCTCCACGTCCGGATGATCGAGTTCTCGCCATCGGCGAGAGAATAGAATGTCAAAGTTGAGATCAAGTCAAAAGTAATCGCACGACAAGAATTCCAAGAATTGAAACTTTTCCTAAAAAGGTTTGCGGCCTCCCGAGGATAAGTACAGGCGTCCCCGCACCGATCCACGAGACTCTACCAACCGGCTCATGACTCGCGAGACCTGTTAACCTAGGCTCTGATACCAACTTGTCACGACCCAAAACCCTGGTCGTGATGGCGCCCAAGACAATGCTAGGCAAGCCCGACCATATTATTACTTAAACCAGCCAATTATTAATCAAGTTAGACTTAAACAGTAAATGATCATATCGGGTGATAAGCGAAATGTAAAACATACAAAATACGGTCCCAACCATATCGTGGTGTCACGAGTCTGAGCCTCTACAGAATAGCATCCTAATACAACCAAGTCTAGGCAAATAGGAAATTAACAAGATGATAAAGAAGGAGAAAACAAGCTCTGCGGACGCTGGCAGCTACCTCGTAATCTCCGCAAAAGTAGACAAGGATCAGCAGCTACAATGTCTCAACTGCTCTCGGGCACCTGTGGATCTGCACAGAAAGTGCGGGGGAGTGGGGTGAGTATATTTCAACTCAGTGAGTAACAATAATAAATAATAACTGAAGGTAAGAACTCCTGTGCTCTCACTTAGCGGTTCTAAGGCAACCCTCACAGCTACGTCATCACTATGGTAGTACTTTAATCTCCAATCCACATTTATCTCTACAAGATTCTACACTGATCCAACCCTCACTCGTACCCCTACGGTGTACGGCCATCTCAACATATGAAGACACATACCTATGTCTATAATGTATAAGTATTTAAGTAGATAGTAGGATATGATTAAGTATAATGCTGCGGCGTGCAGCCCGCTCCAATACATATACCGCTGCGGCGCGCAGCCCGCTCCATTTAACGTCGACGGCGCTCGCTGGGGGTGTATACGGACGTCGACGGCGCTCACTAGGGTGTATACAGACTTTGGAGGGGCTCCCTAGGCCCAAGCACTATAATACTGCGGCGTGCAGCACGATCCACACAAATATTACTGCGGCGTGCAGTCCGATCCAATATATATATATATGTATATATATCTCTATACTGCTGCGGCGTGCAGCCCGATCCCATAATATACACCAGTGCTCGTTGAGAATGTGTGCAGACTCAGACTCTGAAGGGGCTCCTACAGCCCAAGCGCAATAATACTGCGGCGTGCAGTCCGTCCCACATGTATATTACATGTATATTATTGCGGCGTGCAGTCCGATCCAATATATATACTGCTGCGGCGTGCAGCCCGATCCAATATAGGTATATATATATATATATATATAATACCCCATAATGGGTCCTCGACCCTATCCCGATCAGTATATACATGGCCTCTCAGGCCCAATATAATATATCACATTGGGTCCTTGACCCTGTCTCAGTCAATATAGACTTGGCCTTTCAGGCCCAATATAACATCTCATAATGGGTCTTTGACCCTATCTCATCTCAATAAGTATAGACTTGGCCTTTCAGGCCCACTCAGCTAGAACAGGGAATCCCACCCTAGATAATCTCTCTAAATGTACACATCCAGTACTGGCTCATATTATGCTATACAGCTAGAGCTATGGCTGAGTGAATGTTTCCAACACGGTATACGGGTCACCTAGGTCTATAGGTTCCTTAATGCTCTACAGTTCGGCACAAGGCCCCAAACATGGCTATTAGCCCAATTGTACGGTTATAATCTCATTAGCAGTCATACAACACAGTATTCTATTAGCCGGGAAGGACCAAGTCCAAGTCCCTAATCACAATGTCACCACACTCGTCTCAAGACGTGTGTCTCATCTCAATATAGCACTGTGAAGTGCTAGTACGGGGTTTCAAACCCTCAGTACATTGTTTACTACCACCACTCGCCTCGAACCGGTAGAAGCTTCAATCCGCCTTGCGCTTGCCTCGCAAATCAATCTCCTCGGGTGCCAAATCTGCTCAAAATCATAGAGCATGCATCAATATATGCTAATTTCACGTAATTCATTCGAAATAACCCAAATTATATCAAAACCCACAAGTTGTCAAAACCCGACTTTTAGTGCGCTTCTCGAAAAATTATAAAAGTTATATATTCGGAACCCTCGTCTCAATAGGAGTCTAGGCATATCAAATTTACAAAATTCGGACTCCATTTGCCCACTCAAATCGATATTTTTCTAAAATTTTAGGCCTAGGGCTTAAACCCACATTAAATCCTCCATTTCCATAGAAATAATTCATGATTCCATGATAAAAGTGTGTAATTAAACCACAAAACTTACCTCCGACAATATCCCGATGATCTCCCGGCTATTTCCCGTCACTTTCTCACTCTAGAGCTCAACAATGGAGGGTTTTGCAAATGAACCCGTATGTGAAATGTTTCTGGTTTTAATTCACTGCCTGCGTTGATTGTTCTATGCGTTCGCGACACGCCTCACGCGAACGCGATGCTCTGCTCCGCCCTTCCATCGCGAATGCGACACCCAGTCACGCGTTCGCGAAGCACAGATTTCCAACCGCCGGATTTTTCTTCTGCACGTTCGCGTCTCCACTCACCCGAACGCGATGACCAACCTTCCTCACCTACGCGAACGCGTTCCAGCTCCACGCGAACGCGAAGCCTCCGATCCTGAACCTACGCGTTCACGTCTAGACCATCGCGAACGCAATGCATACCCTTGCTGACCTTCGCGGACGCGTGCCCTTCATCGCGAACGCGATGAAGGATTTCCTTCTGCAGATACAGCAGCAATTCAGCTGTTGTCTAAGGCCAAAAATGGTCCGTTTGGACCCCCAAATTCATCCCGAGGCCCCCGGGACCCCAACGAAAACCACCAACATACTCCAAAACACGATACGAACTTGTTCCAATCATAAAAACACCATCCTAAACATCAAAATCACCAATTACACACGGATTCAAGCCTAAGTTTCTTCAAAACTTCCAAATTACACATTCCATCAAAAACCCGACCAAACGACGTCCGAATGACCTAAAATTTTGCAGGCACATCCAAAATCACCTAACGGAGCTACTGCAACTGTCGGAATTCCATTCTGACTCCCGGATCAAAATCTCACCTATCGATCGGATTTCGCCAAAATTCAACCTTAGCCAATTCAAGCTTATTTCTACACCGGATCTCCAAATTCAATTACGATTGGTCTCCTAAGTCATAAATGATCCCTCGAAGCTGATCGAATCATCAGAATTTGATTCTGAGCTCTCTAACTAAATAGTCAACTCCGGGTTGACTTTCCTTATTCAAGTTTCCTCTAAAAAGGCTATATGCCTCATTTCCAATCCAATTCACTCCTAACTCCCCCGATAGACTCTAACACTGATATAAAAGCATGAATTATGTAATTACAACATAACGGGGTGGTAATTCCCGTGACGACGGGCCGGGTCGTCCCAAATCCGTAGAGGAGGAATCACTCAATCAAGCAAGAAAATACCAAAAACAACAAGAAGGTATCATCTTTTCACACCCCAGTTATCAAACTGAGGGAATATTTTTCTCCATTCGCATTTCACGCATCAGGCGCCCACCTGGATAATAAGGGAATATTTTTTCTGCATTCGCATTTCATGCATCAGGCGCCCACCTAGATAACACGGGAATATTTTTCTGCATTCGCATTTCATGCATCAGGCGCCCACCTGGATAACAAGGGAATAATATTTCTGCAATTTTTAATTTCTATTCAGGCGCCCACTTGTATAATAAGGGAATACATTTTTGCAATTTTTAATTTTTGTTCAGGCGCCCACCTGTATAACAAGGGAATACATTTATGCAATTTTTAATTTATGTTCAGGCGCCCACCTGTATAACAAGGGAATACATTTCTGCAATTTTTATTTTCTGCAAATTTTGATTTGTTTTAACTAACACGAGTAACACCGTAACATGAAAAGCCAACACTGGGACAGAGGAAATGTTTTGTTGTTTTTGTTTTTGTTTTAAGTAGGTATCAATTTTAAGGCAATGAGTACCATTGAAAATCACACCAAAAAAGAAAGAAAGCAAGAAAAGAAAATCAACAAAAAAGAAGGATTGTGGCACAGAAAATCAAGAAAAAGAGACAAAGACGAATAAGAAGACAAGAAGTAGATAGGAACAATTGTAATTCGTAGCATTATAACTTAGAATAGCTTCTTCATTTTACACTTTTCACCCCTGGTGTAATAAAAAGTAAGTCAGTAGTCATAGCAATAGCAATGCAACACCAAAGTCTTGGTAGTTTTAAACTACCAGACCTTCCCGAACTACACTGACCTGATTCCTGGTTAGCCCAGGATATGTAGGCCACCTCTGAGGTAGGGTGCGGTCAAAAGGTTTTCAAAAATGCTTCTCACGGAATATGCAAGTGGGCAAAAATCACTCATTACTGCTCATTTGTCTTTGCACTGAAACTCTTCGTATTCCCGAGCAAAGAGGGGCAGCTGTGAGCACGTGATTTTTGCCCAAAGCAATAAAATTCCAATATTAAACAAATAATATTTTTGTGCGCAATTACATGTTTGTTTGAAAAAAGATGCATTTGTGTGAGTGAACAATTAAATATGAAAAATTAAAAAAAATTAAAAAAATAGGTTGAGTATAATTTCTACAAATAAAAGAATTTTAAAAGAAAATTAACAAATATATGTATACTGAAAAATAAGGAAAAATAGCAAAAGTGGCAAAAAAATATCAGAAAAATCGGAAAAAATAGGAAAGTAAAAGAATTTGAGTAATTGGAAAAGAATATAAAAATAGAAGATAAAATAAAACAATAAAATACATCAAAATAATAGAAATACATGAAAAAATACACATCTGGGCCATTTGTACAGGCCCAGATGCAATTGGCCCAATTGAATATTAAGTCCGGTCCAGTTATTAAGTGACAAACGATCTCAACCGTCCATTTATCTAATCCAAAGGCTAAGAATTAATCCGGAAATCTAATTAATTCAATAAGGTTTTGATGATCAAATCTGAGCCGTCCATCCATTCGATCCAACGGAAGAGATTAAAGAACCTACTTAAACCAAGCGACGTCGTTTTGAATATTATATCCTGGCCGTTGATCATCAACGATCCAATGGCCAGGAATTGATCAATGGTTACGCATTTAAAAGGCCCAGTCTCTCAAGAGACCGGCCATTTCCTCTTCTTCCTAACCCTAGCCGCCTTCAGTCTTCTCCTTCCTCTCTTCGTGACCTCGCCGGCCATGGAGACTGGCCACCTTTAACAGCCGTCTCCGGCCACTCTCAAGGCCTAAACCACTTTTCTCCCATTCTTCTACCCCAAACCACCATAGACAACCAAGAAAATCACAAAACCCCCAAATCTTGAAAACCCGGTCATCGGATTTCTTCTCCGGTGACCACAAATCTTTAACACCGGCCTCCATATTAACACCCTAAAACTCCCGTACAACCCCATGTAAACCAACCCCCTCGAATCTTTCTCTAACTGCTCGAATATCCAAAAAAGAGTCGCCAGAACCCTAACTTCGGCCGACTCAAATCAAACACCAAATCAAAAACCTTCTCTTTAACACCTCTAAACCCACCTTTGTTGATAAAAACAATAAAAGACTTCAAGTTTGAAGTCTGAAAAGAAAAAGAAAATAGAAAAGAAAAAGAGACAAAAGGGAAGCTCAGGAGACATATCCTGCGAGCTAAGTTCCAAACACTCTGTTTTTCTATTTTTATTTGAAAAACATGTTTTGTGTTCTTTTTCTGTTTGCATGTTAGATTTTATTCGACTTCTTTTCATCTTTATCTTCTATGATTCTGTTTCCATTAGCTTTTCTAAAATTCTTTGTTAAATAAACATGATTCACTAGTCTTTGTTAATCCTGGCTATTATACTTGACTATGTTTGTTCGAACACTTTAGGGTTTTCTGTTAGTCTTTAACATGAAGAATATTCTGATTATGCTTCTTGTGTCAAATCTGATATGCTGTGCTTGAAATCTGAATTATGAAGTTATTTGATTGAAATTCAACAATATTCAAATTTCCCCTCCGAGTTTTGGTTAAATGGCAAATGATTCTTATTTTGTGGCTATGTGTGCAATTTGATATGAAAAGGTTATATTTGTAATAGTTTCATGTTATTAGACTGCAATTAAGCCTAATATGATTTAAGATGATATTGGTTATAGCTGTTAGATAGTGAATTGATTAGTTTTGAAACATGAAAAGTAGTTTAATTAGTTTTAAAATGAAAACAACATAAAAAGTGGCTAAAATTGAAATAACAATAGAATGGTCAGTGTTAAAACTGGCTAACTCTATAAAACTCTAAGGCTGAATCCAAGTGGTTAATTCTGAAATAAGTTTAACTTTTAGTAATAGACAATAAAAGCCTAAATGTCTTGATTTGTAAGTCTTAAACTAGCCTTAAAAGGGCTATTAAATAACATTGCTTAAACTTGTAAAAGGCAAGTCCAAATACTGGACTGGTCAAAATTGAAAAGCTTAGTCCTTAATCAATAAACAGGCTAGTCCTGTAAACTAACTCTAATACAAAAAATGGAAAGATAACCTCTTAAAAGAGGTTAAAATTGAAATGAAATTCGGGATCTAATATGGCTATCTTAAAGACTAATATAACAAGTGGCCAAAAATTAAATAAAAGTTAAAACAGAACACCCAAACCTGGATAAGGTCGGGTAAATAACAGTTGACAATAAGGGCATAATAGGAATTGAAAATGGCATAACTGTGGATTTAATAGAGCCTATAAGGACATTTAAGACATCTAGGCCTAGTATTTATGTAATATTGCAGAAAACAAATGCTATAATAGATCCAAATAAAAGGCAAATCAGTTAATAACCTTAGCAAGTGAGGGTATACTAGTAATACACATCAAATAGAATCAAATAGAACCTTCCAGCACATGCTGGAAGGCAAATTTGAATCTGAAATGAGTATTAAAGTGTAAAAATTGAAAGAATTAAGGGGAGGGAATTAGAAATAACTTTTTCAAATCCCCCCCCCCCCAATTTTCACCAATTCTACCTATAAATAGACCTTGATAGAGCCTGATTAAGGGCTGGATTTTTGAACAAATTCAGAGATACGCTAAAATATAGATACATAAAGTAATTTTGATGGGTTAGTCGAAACTAGATTCTGAAGCTCTGTAGAAATCTCTTCGCTGT